>CM043719.1:446475-626475 GCA_023969325.1 Oryzias curvinotus
TTTGTCCACCAGGGGTCCCAGTATTTGTTGGTCCAAGTCCCATTAGCTGTCACGTGCATTTGGCCCCTCCCCGGGGGAAGTGGTGAGCTGTTGCCGCCCCCAGGAACCATTTGGTGGTTAAACCCCCAAGGTCCAACCCAAATGGGTCCCATTTTAGAGTCTTTGCTATGACTCAGCCTGGATTTGGACTCTCAACCTTCCAGTCTCAGGGCAGACACTCTTCCACAAGGCCGCTGAGTTTCCTAAAGCAGTGGTCCCCAACCTTTTTGTCACCGTGGACCGGTACAACGCAAGGCACGTTTACCGCGGACCGGGGCGGGGGGCGGGGGGGCGGGGGGGGGGGGTGAGGTGCAACGCAAGACAGATTTAACCGGGGGTGGTATTTTCTCTTTAGTAATGATAATAACAATAAAAATAATAATTTTCCCCTTGTCAAAGCAACTTTCTAAAGAAGTTTGTTTTTTGCTCACTTTGGTTGTTTGGGTTTAATTTTAGCGGGGTTTATCACCTGATGTTTGGTGTGACAGATGTAACAAAGTGAATCCGGTCACTTTTCAAAATAAAACATTTTTGTCGGGAAAAAAAACAATAAAATGGAAATTATTTTTTCTTTCTGTGCGTCCTGGTGCAAAAATTTCCCGCGGCCTGGAACCGCTCCGCGGCCCGGTGCCAAGTGTCCCGCGGCCCGGTGCCAAGTGTCCCGCGGCCCGGTGCCAAGTGTCCCGCGGCCCGGTACCGGTCCGCGGCCCGGTGGTTGGGGACCACTGTCCTAAAGGACAGCTGTGACGTTTATGGCTAGGAAACGTCCTGTGTTTGTGACAGTTGGACTTCTCACTCTGAGAACAAACATTTCCCCTCAAAGGTGACTTTTTAGTAGAAGATGTGACGACATCATCAGTCGCCAAAACCAATCAGCTTTACCGATCTGCACAGGTGCTTTGGCAGAGATTTTTACCCTGGATCCCCCTCCTGACACCACCCTGTATTTTATCTGGGCTGGGGACCTGAGCCCCCTAGTGGCTGAATGGTTAGGCCCAAGGATGAAGCTCAATGCTTCCCCCAGGAATCGAACCCTGCTTTACCAGGCGCCAGTCCTACATGCAGCCAACGGAACCACCCAGCCGCTCTGATGGGGATCAATGTTATTTTATATTTATTGAATAATCTGCGTCTGTCCATATGTTCTTTTCTGTTGGTTTGACTTTGATTACTAAAATACACCAACAAACAAACCTTCACTGCTGTTTCTGTTTGCACCAATTTCTGAATATTTCTGAATATTGAAAGGATCAAAGAAACTAAAAGGCAAACATTACGAGAAACAAAACCAACTTTTCTACTTTTGTGTCTTTCTTTGTCAAAGTTTTTATAGAAATAAAACACACATTTGGCCACAAAAACACTCCAAGTAGGCAGTACAAAAGAGCACCAAAATACGCACACAACGACCAAACACAAAGAACATCTGGTTTGAAAGAAACACAAAGAACTAAAACAAGACAAAACACAACATACCCTGCTATGTTGTGTTGTTGTGTGAACAACAACAAGTAAACAACAAAACCCATAAAAGAAAACAGAACAACACAAAACACTGAGGGCAGCACAAGTAGCCTAGCAAGTAGCCTAGCATCAGGATGAGGGCAGAGACACCCGGTCTGTTCTTACCACGGCGTCCAGGAACTTCACGCAGCGCTTCAGCTCGGCCCGCGTCTCACAGAACTGCCGGAAGAGCAGGCGTCCGATTGGCTGCCGCTCGCAGAGGCTGCTGTAGTCCTTCTCTGCAGAAACACACGACGGACCAATGGTAACGCAGAACAACCAGGAAGTCTGTGCAGCAGCTGAAGCAGCTTTCTAAGATCCAGATGTGCTGTAGTCATGGATGGATTCCCAGAACAGGGACTCTGTATGCACTCGACCTGAGAAGTCATCTGACATCAAACCTGTAACCATGGCAACAATGTTCTTCTTTCACAGTGAAAGTCCAGATGTCCTGAAAAAGTGCTGGGGTTCAAACCCTAACAAAGGCGTTTCCTGCTGACAGGAGCAGTTCCTCTAAACGGCCACCTTTACTGTAAAAACAACATTTTTTCTGCCTCATTTCAGTAAAAAGAAGGTAATCGGCTTCATGCAGGAGAAACCCAGCAGGAGGCGCTGTAGCTCCGAGTCTCATAGTGCTGAAGGCCGTTAGCCACACAGCTGAAGGTTTCCTGTGTTTAGTGGATGAACATGGAAAGACAAGAGTGGAGGAGGGCAGGACGCACAGGAAGAACGTCTGACCATGAAGGAGGGAACTTCCTGTTTTCTGGTTGATCAATGCGCGCTCTGGCTCAGGTGCTGACTTTGGACCGGTTTGGTCCGCGTTTCGGCGGCTGCTGTGCGTGATGGAGGTGAACTTCCTGGAACCTCGGGGATGGAGAGGCTGCACAGATGAAGCTCTGCTGCCATGGTTCCTTCAGACCACACTGACGACGGTTCCAACGCCGGAACGTTTCTGTCTGATCCATTCAGGTAAGATTCAGAGACTCAGGTTTAATAATCGGTTGGACTACGGTTTAAAGACCAGAGCATTTCACAAACTCATGGTTCTTCAGGGTTCTGTGGTTCTTTTGAACTTGTGGGTTTGGATATTAGAGAACCTTGATCTCTGAAAGAGGCCTCATAAACGTCCACTCTTCAACTTTTACACTAACTTTTTTCTTGACTTTTGTTATCATGGAAACCTGAACCTCTAAAAAAAGACTACAATACCCAAAACAAATGAGGATTGGAACCTTAGACCAAGAAGTAAAGCAGCTGCAGGGTTTTCAGATGTAGTAGTTTAACCATTAACGATGTGACATAAATGATATGACTTCAACAATATAACATCCTTTTTGCTGTGAGAAACCAATAAAATATTAATCAAATTGTAATACTGAATGTGGAATTTGTCGGTGACCTTAATGGCCACACTGCAAGGATGATGTTCTTCATCAAATGTTTTCATCATCTCTCCAAGTCTTTCAATGAACTGAATTTATTCGTGAATTCTTCCTCTGCAGCATCTTTTGGACCTCCACCCAATGACTGGAGGCTGCTGACGCCGTTCGATCCTCCAGCTTCTGCTGCGTTCTCTATGTTGCTGTCATGATCCCTGCGCTCTCTGATCTCCTGCAGCACAGCAGGTCAGAGTGAAGCCAAGCAGAACCAAAGGCAAACAGGAACCACAAAGGAAGTCAACCCAAAAGCCAGGAGAGCCTTGTTTCTGGAATGTTGGCGATGAAAATCAGTGCGACTCTCATTAACACTAATTAACAAATTAACAGACGATACGCTCCATTTAAACTCCACAAGCATTGTTTTTGTGCTAAGCTGCCTGGTTGTGCTCACATGCCTCCTCATGCGTGTAATACGACAATCCCAGCTCTGGGAATAACCATCTGCTGCAGCTTCAGGCAATTTCCTTGATAGATCACTGGAGGTGGGATGTTCAGAACAGTCCTGGACTAGCTGTAAATTAACCAAACCCTCTAAAGAACATCTGAAGACCCTCCGAAGACCATCTGAAGACCATCTGAAGACCACCTGAAGACCATCTGAAGACCACCTGAAGACCATCTGAAGACCACCTGAAGACCCTCTGAAGCTGCTCTGAATCCTCATGCTGTATCTCCACAACTCACAGTTCAGAAGGAGAAAACCTGAGTTTGGGGCTTGAGAGTTTTCTGTTGAACATCAGATCAGATTCTTTGTGTGGGTTGGTCAGAGCGTTGTCTCCTCCTCACCACTAAAGTCCTACTTCCTACTTCCCTTAGACCCACACGCACTCAGGCGCTAAGCATTGTGGGAATCTCATATATGAGGATATTTCCAAAGGTCCCAGCAGCCTTTTGTGATGATCAAGCGTTTGAGTCCAGTTGTTCTTCAGATCATCCATCATTCAGACTGTGAGACGGCCCCTCCAGAGGTTCTTCACGGCGTCCTCTGTCTTTGTGATCAAAGTCTTTGGGTCTCTGAGAACTCGTTAGATTGTTAGTTATGGACAAAAAAGCTGCTCAGACTTCGTTGGCTTCCAATCTGCTCCTCAGGTTTTTTAATAGCGTGGTTGGTCAATCAGCAGCTCTTAGGGTTTCTTTCAATAAGGCAAATGTGGAGCATCTCGGTCGAGGACACAATGAGTGTCCAGCTTGGGATTTGAACCCAGGCTGACGGACGGTGACCCTCCAGGAGAAGAACTGAGTAGTTATTGTTCCAGAGTTTAACGAAACTGTTTGCAAAAGCTGCAGACACAGCTCATAAACTGCATCTCAGTCAGAACCAGAACCATCGCCCTGATCCTCCAGAGGTGGACCCGAGTTTCAGAACCACTGATGGAGGACATTCAGCCCTACACCATCACTGCAGGCCTGCAGGTCTTTCCATCTTCTACTGCTTCTTTCAGGACCTCCTGGAGGAGTCCCCCACATCTTGTTGGACTCTTTTTGTTTGTGGGTTCATTGAAGGTTCTCCTCTGTTCACCGTTTCTCCATGTGTGGATGAAGGACCTCTCTGTGGTTCCCTAGAGTCCTGAAGCTGCAGGAACATCGACTCTTTCTGACTGTCCCAGACTCTGATTCTCACTTGTTCTTTCACACGTTTACAGAGATTTCATGTCTCAGTTTCTGGAATATGGATTCATTCTTTTGATGCCTTTCTTGTGACTTTACTCTAGGTGGGCTTGGTAGAACCGGATGCTGCTAAGTCTTTATCTTCAACTAAAACAGTTTACTGAGCTTTCTGTTCTGTGAACCACAAACTTTCCACTTTTTAGGTTAGAAACGGCTGCATGTCACAAGACTGCTGCATGAAATCTCAACACTTTCTCCTAAATCTGCATCAAAAACAGACTGGAGGGACAGAGAAGACACCCCCCCCCCTGCACAAACATATGTTTGTTCAGACTCATAATAATTTATGGCATGAAGACCAGGAGGAGCCGCAGACCCCACATGGGCTTTGGTGTTTAACAGAGGAACTTAACACATGTAATTACGGCCAATTCAAGTTTACGATGTTCTGACACCATCTTCAAGCTGGATGACGGATTACTGGTTTCTCCTGTGGTTTATCACACAAACAGGCATGGAGGTGTTAGGACCACGTCAGATGAGGAACCAGCCACAGGTGACCTCTTTGGTCTAAACTCCTTCAGGTGGTACAGCAGTCTCACCAGCCTAGCTGCTGCTGCAAAAGAGAGTTGTTTTTTTACAAGTCCTTAACGTGTCCCTTAGTTTGCTGTAGACACATTTGGAAGAACATTTCTGCTGCACGGATCCATGAGTTTGAAAGTGTTCACAGATCTCACAACAACCACACCAGAACTGTTGAATAAAGACACTCGGTCTGAGGAGTGAATCCGCCTTCCTGGCCCTCTGATCTCTGACGCCCTCATTTGAAGAACCACGTGTGGGCTGAACTTCCTGCACGTGTCTGAGCCGGATGTGTGCAAAAAACAGCCCCGAGTCATGCGTAAAAAACATCACATGGACCTTCTGACATCTTTAATTCATGCAGAAACAGCCGTGGATGGAAAGAGGAGACGAGCAGACCAGAGGATTTATGTGGACGGCTCTTTAGGAGGTGTTTGTGAACACCCAGAACCTTCTAGAAGACATGATTCTACAGAAACGACGCATCCTGATAGATTCTGCTACACAAACGACATTTCAGCAGCCCATGTGCTGGATGCTCCTCTGTCTGCTTCCAGACAGACGGCTGCTCAATGGGGAGGAGCTACTGCAGCTGTGGGAGGAGCTGAGGCTCCGCAGGGAGGAGCTTTTGTTGTGTGGGAGGAGCTGGGGCTCAACGGGGAGGAGCTATTGCAGCTGTGGGAGGGGCTGGAGCTCCGCAGGGAGGAGCTTTTACTGTGTGGGAGGAGCTGGGTCTCAGTCCAGTCCTTCTAAACTTCGATGCTGCAAACTTTCATATTTCCCAGACGTTCACACCTGGATGGAGTTGGCTCCTCCTTCTTGTCCAGGTGTGGCACGCCCTCATCTGTTGCGCTTTCATGGGTCAAAACTAAAATACGAAACTACTACAAAAACATCTAGGCACAAAACTTGACTTAAGTGTTTGAGAGAATAAAAAAAAGCATCAAGACATGGAGCAGGTCTGTCCAGGATCCGTTTCCTCCACTATGGTTAGAAAGAGCTTAAGGTCCAAAGCAAAGATTTGAATGAACTTCAGAAACGTCAAGACAGTTGTGAGGAGTGATGGCTCCTTGAGTGAAGGTTCAAGTCCAGACCTCCTGCTCTGCTTTAATATAAAGGACTTTGTGTCATAATCCATCATCCACACCTCCAGGCAGACAGGTGTTATCTCAGGTCATGATCTGCCTCCTCTTCCTCGTCCCAACAATGGTCCCTGTGTGTGTTTGGACGGAAACGCTGCATGGGAATCAGCCGCCATGTTTTCCTCATGTTTCACATCACATGCTGCTCACACTCTGCTACACTGTCACTGGAACCTGTCCTTCAGCCCCCAACACAAAAACCCAACGTTACTGTTGTCCGAGCTAAACAACGTATTTATACACCACGTTCTGTACCTGATCAACTCTATTCAGGAAAACTATGATTTAAACTGAACGTTTCATCAAAAGATGGGATTGGACCAGGAACTGAGATTGTTGTTTTATTAGTGGGAGATGAATCGTCACAGCTCCACCAGGGCAGCTCCACCAGGTGCAGCTCCACCAGGTGCAGCTCCACCAGGGCAGCTCCACCAGGGCAGCTCCACCAGGACAGCTCCACCAGGGCAGCTCCACCAGTACAGCTCCACCAGGACAGCTCCACCAGGACAGCTCCACCAGGGCAGCTCCACCAGGACAGCTCCACCAGGGCAGCTCCACCAGGGCAGCTCCACCAGAACAGCTCCACCAGGACAGCTCCACCAGGACAGCTCCACCAGGACAGCTCCACCAGGGCAGCTCCACCAGGACAGCTCCACCAGGGCAGCTCCACCAGGGCAGCTCCACCAGGACAGCTCCACCAGGACAGCTCCACCAGGGCAGCTCCACCAGGGCAGCTCCACCAGGGCAGCTCCACCAGGGCAGCTCCACCAGTACAGCTCCACCAGGGCAGCTCCACCAGGGCAGCTCCACCAGGGCAGCTCCACCAGGGCACCCTAGCCGTGTCTATGTCGCTAGTTCAGCCTGGGTGGGTCAGCTGATGCTTCAGACGGCTGTCCCTCATCATTCTGAGGACCCTTCATGCCCTCATCTTCACCCTTCACAACTTCTACTGTGGACCTCCTCTCTGCTCCTACACTTGGCTGTTGATCCTGCCTCTGGCTCGTCTGGGGCCCCCAGCCGTCTCTCCACTCATCTGCATGAAGCTCGTCCGCTGGACTATTTAAAAATGTAGTTGTAGAGTTAGATGAGCTAATTCTCTCTAAGAGTTCTGGTCCATGGCCTGTGGGGGAGGGGGGAGGGGAGGGGAGGATCCCCCCTTCATGTGGACACCCCTGAGGTTTCTTTAGGCGTTTTTCCTTAGAAGGAGGGTCTAAGGCCAGGGATGAACTGTTTAGTTTAGTTTAGAATTTACCCATTGAATTCTATGACTTTCTGTTCTTTGATTCCTGATTCCTGCTTATTATATAGTTACAGGTATGAAGCCCATTGATGCGACTGTTGTTGTCATGTTGGGCTATAGAAATAACCCAGTAGAAATATAGAACTAGCCCGTTTTTTAGCTGGATCTTGATCTCAGAATGATGACATCTTCAGCTTTTGAATGAGTTCAATTCCAGATTCCAGTTTTTTTGTTGGAATTTGATCTTTTACTGCGACAAAAAATTGTAAACGAGAATATCTCCAAATGAGGCTTTCATGGCAAATGTTTGGTTTGGTTAAAACTAGATTAGTTAATGGAGAACCGTTTTTGGCATGACAGCACTTGTTTTATTCTGAATAAAACACCAAAGTAGACAAAAAGAAACCAGGAAACCAAAAGTTTGAAGTGTTGGAAAAGTAAATCACTAAATGAACCACAGAAATGGAGCTGCTGCTCTGTGAGCAGAAAGTTATCACCAGAGCTGTGAAAATAGATGTGAACCTGAGACAAAAATAGAAAAACCAGTGACCCTGGTGATGTTTTAGGCTCCAGAAAAGGCCTGGGGGGCTGAATCCAACTGCTTCCTCAGAACCGACTCAATCGCTCTTTGTCTGCACACAACAGACTCCACAGAAGTGTCTGAAGAACGGATGTTTGTTAAAGAAACACATTCATGTGCTTCTGCACGGCCGCAGGGGGGATTTGCACCAACACACATCAGTTAAACAGGTCCGGTTTCTTTGGTTGGTGGACTGAGATCCATGAGGGTTCAGCCTCTTCTTCCTCACAGTTTCAATCATCCTGAATCTTTTTTAGACTTAGATCTATAAGAACAACAGAAACAAATTTGGTGTGATCCAGAATGATGAGATCATCAGATTAATTAGATCCTTAGATTAATGAGATCATCAGATTAATGGGATCATCAGATTAATTAGATCCTCAGAGTGATGAACCCATCAGTATTTGAATGAGTTTGATTCTCCTCAACAGTGTCCCTGGAGGTCCGGTTGGGTGACGGTTTGGTTCTTGTGATCCCGGTAGGCGGCTCAGTTTTCCCATCTCTCTGGGACGAGTGTTGACGTCTGTGGGTGTGTCCCGACACTCACTGCAGTGTTTCATTGATCCGGGTTTTCTCTTGTTCACGTGGAGCTTCTGTGCTCTTGAAGCGATCTTTCAGTTTCGGTTGTTTTAGTTTCTTGCAGGTCTGCCTCAGTGCTCTTGCATTTGGTAACCATAGAAACGTGAGCGTTTTGGCCGCCTTCAATGAAGGGCAGTGAGTTTGACAGAAGTCAAATGTTGGAGTGACGGGCAGCTTTGGTGAAAATGAAACGGCTGCTGGCTTCCTCTTTCTGCAGAGACCGCAGTTTCCTCTGCAGCGCCGCTTGAAGGAGGTAACCTGCTTTTCCTTCAGCGTAACCGACCTCCGATCGAAAACACCACAAACTGGCAGCTGTTTCGGCTCAACGTTCAAAACTTCAGGCAGAAACACACAGACTGCTTCATCTCAGATGAACTTAAGTTAAGAGGCAGCGTTCCTCTCACTGTCCGTGCTTTACTGCTGAAATCTGGACTTTCAGTAAACAGGAAGCGCGGCGGCTGTGTATAAGGCAATGCTGTGAACACGCGTGTTTGTTATGGGAAAACCGTTTAGCCGTCCGTGCTGAGCGGGAGATCCTTTTCTGTGAGAGCATGAGGTGAGCTGCTGAAACCAAAGACCTTCATCTGTCTGCAGGCGGAACATTCTCATGAGGACATCCTGCTGCTCTCTCTCCTCCACATCAGAGGTACGTTTTGGTCCTGCCGTAGACCTGTTGGCATCATTGGTCCAAACTAATGTTTTCAATGGATTTCACGTTTCCACGTAAAGCGGTTGGAGGCGTAGAGTTTTTCTGGTTGTGGTTCTGTTCTTGTACCGTTCTACAGCATCACAGTCAGGATTCTGGCATGAGGACCTGCGTGCGGCCTGAGCTCAGCACGAACAGGAAGCTGGAAATGCAAAGTGTAAAGGATGAAAGCAGAGTCCAAAGTGTGACGCTTCTGGACCGTCACCTTTAAAGCAGACGTTCAGCTCTTCACAGAAACCAGCGGCTTCTCACCGGGAATGCAGAAACCGCTCAACTTTTCCAAAAGACGTAAAGACTTTATCTTTGGTTCTGAAACCCTTTTAAACATATTTCCACTAACCAGAGTGATAAACCTAAACATGAGGGTTTGATAGCTGATTTCAGGATTATATTCTGACTTCAAAGGCAGAAAATCCCATTTTATTTCAAATAACCTTACCTCGATTAACTGTTCTGGATCCACTGGCAGTTTAGAACAAGAAAAAAGCTATTTTTGTTTGGAGGACGACATTTCTTCCAATTGCTTCCTGGAGGAGAAACCGCCACGCGTAATCATTGACTGCACATAAGGACTGGACAGAGCGAGCGTGACCTCCTCCAGAGAGAACGCCTCACTAAATGAAGTCATTCAGTCGCCATTTTTCCACCATATGTCCGTCACCATGTAGGAGCAAGACGTCCTCAGGAAGCCCTGATTGGTCCGTATCTGTCTACGTTTATTTGGGTGGAGTCAAACCAGTAACCTGCGGTTGGTGATGATGTTGCTATGGCAACATTACTGAGGAGATTCAGTACATTGGAGCACAAAGACACTGCCTGAGCTGTCAGCCAATCGGGTCGTTTCATTCGAACTGAATGAAGAAAAACGAGAACATGAGAAAAGGGAGAGCATGGCATCATTTAAAGTCTCCTCTCAGAACTATAGAATCGACATAAAGAAATCTGAACGCCTGTTTGGGTTCACGTCTCTTGAATGGGAGCGTAAACGGTGTCAAACGGGCAGAATCAGCTCAGGATGAAAACCTTACCAAAGGCCTGATGTCGGCTTTAGTCCAAATGTAAACAATAGGATAAAAGAACACGGCGGAGGATCATGTTTCAGTCACCGGCATAGCGCAGCTTTCTTGAAAGCGAGGCGAAGGCGGCGCCGTCTTACCTATGGTCTGTCGCAGCTCCTCGCACATACTGATGTGTGGAAACTGAAGCATCTGCTTCCATTTCTTGCTTTTTCCTTTTCTGCTCCCGCCGCCTCCTGAGCAAAAGAAAAAGATCTCGTTAGCTTCTGTAGTGATGAAAACAAGCCCCGCCCAGGAGCTTAAAAAGCCCCGCCTCCATCCAAGTCTGTTTCCTGCTTAGGCTGTCCCACCGGTGGCTTTAACGGAGGACAACATTGCTTTAAATAAATAACACATTTCTGGGAGATATCCAGGGCACTGGATTTTGGAATTGTAGACTCGGACAGAACTAGAAAATGGCGAACACACTATATAGGGTCAGGGTGGGAATTCGGACACACCCCTGGTTCCTGAAGTCCAATTACTTTTTGTGATCCAGTAACACCGGTTAAATCATGTTGCCATGGTAACCCCACACAGCTAGGAAGGTCATGATATTTAGTTATTTTAGGCGTTAAAGTCAAACTCAGACATAAACCCTGCTGTCCTTCAGGTTTGTGAGAATAATGATAATAAATCGGGAAGACGCCTTTGATCTTCATCTGAATTTTTTTAAATCCTTTTTTTCTCATATTTGGTGAAGAAGGTAACGCTTGTCAAGACTATGATTGCTTAAGATAATGTTTTATTTTGGACAAAAACTTCCGAATGACAGTTTTCCCCAAAAAACCCGAGGCTGCTATTTTGTTTGGGAGGTGTTTTGGCCCTCACAGCACCCCGTAGATTTGCATTACACTCTTGGGTTTGGATTGTCAAATCAAACAAAATGAACCCTCCTGTGAAGCTCTGACGTATTTTGCAGCTTCTGCTGAAAGTCCTCCAGCTCCTGCAGGAAACCTGACGGGCAGAACTTCCAGAAGATGGCAGGTCTGAACAACCGATTTCCCCTGGAGGAGGCCTTTCAGGGGGAGCAGCAGTGTCTCTGCAGCCTCGCAGAGCGAGGAGCAGAACAAGAGCAGACATGAAGCCAGATGATTATCTCCACTTCACCTTCGTGTTTCCACATGCTAACTGTGTTCCTGTGAATTAAAAAACACGTCTGGATTTCACAGATTCTCCTCCGAAGTGGTTTTTCTGGTTTTACTCTCCGGTTGTGACATTACTGGATCTAGAACAGCCTCGTGTTCTGACAGATTCTGCTGAAGGAAGTCAGCTCCAGCTGCTCCTGAGCGTTGAGAAGAACCCGGGTCAAAGAGACACCAGCGGATTGACAGAAGAACCGGATGTTGTTCCAGGAGGCTTCTGACAGTCTGAAGAAAGGTCTTCTGGGACGGCTTAGCAGACAGAACGAGCCGTCGCAGAGGCGTCTTCAGGCGATAGTGAACATCAGAGTTTCTTCTCCTCTGGATGCTCTTGTGACTGGAGAGCCCCGGTTCATGGGTCACATGACATCCAGTATCTTATTCTGAAGGATGTTGTGGAAAACTCCCAGATTCTCTCCGTCCCATCTGTCAGGGACTTGATGCAGGTGAAGTCGCTCGGTGGGGTCACATGACCAACCTTCATCCTCTAGCTTCTCACAGCTGGAAACCCAGAAAACATGAAGCCGAAGAGAAGAAGAACCAACGTGTCTATGTGCAGAAAAGAAAAACTCTGCTTTTGAGAGGATTCTGGATCTGTAGAAACCGTTGTTCCCCCCAGAGAGGAGGCCTCTTGTGATGGACACATTTCACTGTTGCAACAGGAGGTTCTGGATCTTCTGACTCACGAGGGGGGGGGGGGGGGGTTATAAACCCCTTCTGTCATTTAGGCTCAAATCTAACCAGAGCAAGCAGGACCACCCAACGGCCCCCCAACACCAAAGAGCAGGGAGGCACAAGAGCACGGAGAGTGGAGGCCCCACCAGGACGATCGCCCTCCGCCCCACCAGGAGGCCCATCCCGTGACCCCGCCCCTGGAGAGTCCCCCAGCCCCAGACGAGCCGCCCACCACTCACCACCTCTAATAATACCATGACGCTGCTGATAAAGTTACAAACACATTCATACTTATATTCAGAAAAATCCCTTTAGTGACATTTTTATCCTTTTATTTTGTTGTGTTTACCCAGCACACCTTAAAAGGCGAACAAGGCTGAAGATGGCGTCCTGTTCTTTAGTTTGTTGGACAGTAAAGGGAGTTCTCCATCAGTACAAAGAACGTTTAAACCAGAGCTAGACATCTGACTGAGAAGGAAGATTCGCTTAAAAATGGCTGATCGATGGAAACTTCAGAAAAAGACATTTAAAGACCCCTTCTGCTGAAAATACTGGTTTTAATATGATCTTGTGGCTGTTTTCTGATGGACGTAAAAAAAAGAACATTCAGATTAGCATTTTTGAGGATTTCTACATTTAAATCGTTGTGAATCTGCAGCAGATGAAAAAGATCCTTTTTGTGGCATAGAAAATACAATGGACGGGACCACAATGGGAAGGGGGGCGGTATTACCCCATGCCAAAAGCCCCGCCCACAACTCAGAGGTGAATTTCTGATGAACTGCTGCTGCTCTGCAGAAACTATGTCCTAGAAGACGACACAGTTCAAACAGATGATGGGTCCAAATTTAATAAAAAAAATAAAACAAATGTCATTTTACCTGTAATGGATTCTAATAAACAACATTTGAATGTGAAACAGATGTTCCGAACAGTCAAACCAGGAGCTAAAAATAAATCAGACACCAACTTCTGCCTGCTAGATGCTCTTTGACGGCTCGTCTGACATTAAACCAGTTGGTTTAGTGGTTGGGGACCACTGATGTGGGGAACTAGCGGGACACCCCTAATAGAAGGTAACTTCCTCTTTCCATGGATGGAGGGGAGGGTCAGCGGGTTTTCTCAGAACTGTAGGCTTCATGAGGGTCCAAACCGTCTGCTTGTTGGCTGTAAACATCTTCCTGCAGCTCACCGCCTTCATCCATGGACAGAACCTGTTTTTCGAAAACTTGGACTTGTTGTGAACACAGAGGCGGCAGCTTCAAGTCGTTGAATCGGCAAAGACAAAGAGGATCTGCAGATCTGCTTTCAGCAGCACGGCTGCTGCAGCGGCGAGTAAAGATCAAAGATCCTCATGGTCACTTGGCAAATGAAGACGCAATCCGTTTGTCCAAGAAAGGAGGAAGACGTCAGAGTTCCAGAAGAACCCGTGTCTGATGCAGCCGATGGCAGAGGAAACCCCCGGAGGAGGAGAGACGCAGAGGACACAGGAACGTTAAGGTCCTCATGATGCTTCAGCTCCCGTTGAAGCTTCATGAAGCTGAAGCAGCAGGTCAGCATGATCTCAGGTGTTGACCTGTAGAAGTTCCTCAGGAGGGGCAACAGGAGGTGAGCACACCTGAGTTTCCTGAGAGAATGAAGTCTTTCATTCTGGTGGCTGATCTCCAGGAGAGGTCAGCAGAGATGAGCACACAAACCAACCTAAAGCTACCCCCCCTCTCTGTCCACCTGGATTCTGAGGTCCATCCTCAGCTCACAGGGTTTTTAGGAGATCCAGACTATTGAGTCCACCGCACTGTTCCACATGCTGGAGTCATCATCAGTCCCCCTATGGTCGCCCACTGCGGTGTTCGCCTTCACACGCCGCCACGCAAGTTTGTACGATTATTTTCAGGCTCTACGTAAAAATCGTGCAGCGACTGAACGTTAAACCAGGTCAAACTTTGACCAATCAGGGACTCAGACATATGGAGGGTGTCCTTTTTTCAATTCACAGAAGTACCAACTGTTTGAAAATTAAACATGAAGGAGAAATGAATAATTGCAGTTTGTGCCCAACTGGAATCCTCTGACAGTCTTTTATGTATCAGAAGGGTTAGGGAAAATGGAACAAGATTCACCAGATGGGCACCACTTTGACATTTTAAACCAAGACTCTTCCAACGAAAGAAGAAGCCCCTCCCTGCGTGTTCAATGTGAACACTACGGGCTAAATGTATGTTCAAGAACCCGCATTTAGTGAGTTCATGAACGTACATCACATGGACGAACGTCCATCTGCAGAGTTGACTCTGGAGACCCTGCGCCGTGCAGCTGGTTACACTGACATGAAGGCCTGCCTGCTCTGTTGAACCGCCCTCAGAAAATTGGGGTTCAGGTGTTTTCATGTCTGTCCCGTCCTCTGTGAGGCCTTTTTATTACACACATATCCACATCCTCCTCTCTCTGGTTCTTGTTCTGAAGTGGATTTCCATAAAAACTATACTCACCGGCTACGTATTTAGGTACCTGGTTGAACCTCCCTTAGCCTTCGGAACCGCCTTAATCCTTGGTGCCAGAGTTTCAACAAGGTTCTGGAATCATTCCTCAGAGAGTTTAGTCCATATTGACATCATAGCATCATTTGCTGCAGATTTGTCAGCTGCACATCCATGATGCCGACCTCCATCTGCCTACCTGAGCAGGTGGGCATGGAAGAGTTTAGCTGTCTGCCTTCAGAGGGCGTCCAAAAGTGACATAACGTCACATCATACAGACAACTAAAACACCAGTTTGGCGTAGCAGAACCCACTCAAAACACCAGGGCCCGCGGTCAGCCTCTGGCATGTCACAGTAACGATTGGAGGCAATTAGAAGTTGTTTAGGTGGTAAAGATGAGCACGCTAACAACTGTCTTCTGTGTTTCAAACCTTCTCACTTGAAGATTAAATGACTCCGTTGTTTCTAACAATAAAACTTTACTCTACAAAAAAGGGAAAAGTTTGAAACAATAAGTAGGAACCATGAGAAAAACATTTGTTTCCATCAGGTCAGAAAATGCTGAACTCTGCAACAATGGAAGCCATCAATCAGCAGGAGAAGCTCTGATCCAGCACCCTACTATCCTTCACAAACAGAAGGACATCATCGGCAAAGATCACAAAGAACAGAAGGGTTTTGCATTACATTTGCATGCTTCTCTAAAGACAAACATTTCTGCTTAGGCCGTTTTTTTCTGGCCTCCACCTCGGCCAGACTCACAATATAGAGTTTGTTCTCCAGAGAAAATTTACATCGTTAGACGTATGAAATGATGGAAGCTTCAGGCAGAAACTGCTGAGTGGAAACACTGGCTCCAAACCAAACATTTGTGTGAATACATCTGTTTGTTCACAAAGAAAGTCTGTTTATCAGAAACTGATCATTATTATCAATAGAGGGTGTAACAAGTAGTCAACTTTATCAATTAATTGATTTCTATTCCTATAATCCAGATCCATCTGATTGACCTACACTGTTAAGAAATTGTTTCCAAACTAGATAAATCAATAATCAATATAGTAAAGTACCATTTGGATTGAGGTACATTAGAATTATTAGACTAGAAGGTAAAACTGACCAATCACAGCAACAACACACGTGTGATGTCATCAGTCCATCATTCCAGTCCAATGTGTGGACAGACTGTGAATAAAGTCATGTGACCATCCAGTGTCTAGAATGTTCTAGAATGTTCCCTTTGGATTCTCTGGATGTGGAAAAACAACAGTGGTGAACTTTAGGAAACTACCATGTGAATGGATCTGACATTCATTCTAGTTGACTTGTTTGTTTGGACACAGATTTCATTTAACTTGATGATCTGGAAGAAATCCAAGAATCTGGAAAACTTCACTGTTCAGTAGCAGGAATTTCTGTCTGAGTCTCACTGCTGGAAGTTTGGATCCAGAGGATCTGGATCCACTTTAGGGCAGAGGATCGGATCCACTGCAGGACAGAGGATCAGATCGTTCTAAATGAACAGATCTCGACTATGATTCAGATGGTGATTAAAATGAATCTTTTGGTCAAATGACTGATTATGAAGATGAAGAGTTTAATGAAAACACTTCTTTATCTTTCCGCCCCCTTCAAAACATCACCAAGTCAATGATGTAACTATTCCCAGAACTTCAGTTTAAGTTCTGCTCCAATAGTGAAATTCTGCACAGCATGGGTCCTTCAGGACTAAAGTTCATTCAAACTCATGACCTCTGACCTTCAAGGAGAGCGCCACCCGGACTCAGAAGTCCACACCACAAATAACCACCTGCAGGATCCGCCGTTGGTTCGCTCAATTTGGACACACGCCATGAAGTGCGTTCTGAAAAACCCGATTGGTGTTCCAGAAGAGCATCTGCTGAGGGGGCGGGGTTTCAGATTCTAAAAGGATACCTTCACGTCTCGCCTGAACCACAGCTGATCAGCTCAAACACTGATAGGCTACTGAACCATGATGTCGTCACTCATCGCATTAATGACCAGCGCTGAAAGCGGCTGCTAAGAAAATGCCAACATTAATACCCCCCACCCCCCTGCATAAACCCCTTGGCTGCTGATGACAAAAAAGAGTTTGGAGCAAAACAGAACAGCAACCATCCTATGGACCAATGGCAGCAGCGGGGGAGACAACACCAGACTCACTATTCTAAAGTTCAGAACATCAGAATCACATAATGGTGGGGAACCCAAATCCAAACCAGATCCTCATGCAGGAACCATCAGCTGTGGAACCAAGTGGACTTCAAGCAGAACTCCATGGCTCAGCTGCAGTTTGGATCTTCTTCTTTCTATGGATTGTCTCCATGAAGCTCCAAGGATGACAAAACTGCTGCAGATCATAAACCGCTGCTGTTACTGTTCTGCTGCTGCTGCAGTGCTGCTGCTGTTCTGCTGCTGCTGTTCTGCTGCTGCTGTTACTGTTCTGCTGCTGCTGCTGTTACTGTTCTGCTGCTGCTGCTGCTGCTGTACTGCTTTCAAAAGCCAACATCTACACGTAACCCTACAGAAAACTGAATGAAAACCCTTTTGTCTGAACTGACTCAGAATGGAAACATGTCTGCACCGGAAGAGTCGAGTGAAACTCCAGAACATCTGAGCTTCAGCTCGTTTCCTTTTCTCCAGCATGGCGTGACGGAACACATGCCTGATACTCTTCCCAAGAACCAACCAGAACCTCTGCTCCAATGAAAAGTCCAGAGCTGCATTCCAGGATGGGATTTGGAAAATGAGAACCTAAACGGAGAAGGTCCGATCCAAAGACAGCAGGAGGTCCAAAGACCGCAGGAGGTCCGGTCCAAAGACAGCAGGAGGTCCAAAGACAGCAGGAGGTCCAAAGACCGCAGGAGGTCCGGTCCAAAGACAGCAGGAGGTCCAAAGACAGCAGGAGGTCCAAAGACCGCAGGAGGTCCAGTCCAAAGACAGCAGGAGGTCCAAAGACCGCAGGAGGTCCGGTCCAAAGACAGCAGGAGGTCCAAAGACAGCAGGAGGTCCGGAACAAAGACAGCAGAAGGTCCGAACCAAAGACAGCAGGAGGTCCAAAGACAGCAGGAGGTCCAAAGACCGCAGGAGGTCCGGTCCAAAGACAGCAGGAGGTCCAAAGACCGCAGGAGGTCCGGTCCAAAGACAGCAGGAGGTCCAAAGACAGCAGGAGGTCCGGTGCAAAGACAGCAGGAGGTCCAAAGACAGCAGGAGGTCCAAAGACCGCAGGAGGTCCGGTCCAAAGACAGCAGGAGGTCCAAAGACAGCAGGAGGTCCAAAGACCGCAGGAGGTCCAAAGACAGCAGGAGGTCCAAAGACAGCAGGAGGTCCAAAGACCGCAGGAGGTCCGGTCCAAAGACAGCAGGAGGTCCAAAGACAGCAGGAGGTCCGGAACAAAGACAGCAGAAGGTCCGAACCAAAGACAGCAGGAGGTCCAAAGACAGCAGGAGGTCCAAAGACAGCAGGAGGTCCAAAGACAGCAGGAGGTCCGGACGAAAGACAGCAGGAGGTCCAAAAACAGCAGGAGGTCCGGAACAAAGACAGCAGAAGGTACGAACCAAAGACAGCAGGAGGTCCAAAGACAGCAGGAGGTCCGGACCAAAGACAGCAGGAGGTCCGGAACAAAGACAGCAGGAGGTCCAAAGACAGCAGGAGGTCCGGACCAAAGACAGCAGGAGGTCCAAAGACAGCAGGAGGTCCGGAACAAAGACAGCAGGAGGTCCAAAAACAGCAGGAGGTCCGGAAGAAAGACAGCAGGAGGTCCGGAACAAAGACAGCAGGAGGTCCAAAGACAGCAGGAGGTCCGGACCAAAGACAGCAGGAGGTCCGGAACAAAGACCGCAGGAGGTCCGGAACAAAGACAGCAGGAGGTCCAAAAACAGCAGGAGGTCCGGACCAAAGACAGCAGGAGGTCCGGAACAAAGACAGCAGGAGGTCCAAAGACAGCAGGAGGTCCGGACCAAAGACAGCAGGAGGTCCAAAGATAGCAGGAGGTCCGGACCAAAGACAGCAGGAGGTCCGGACCAAAGAAAGCAGGAGGTCCAAAGACAGCAGGAGGTCCAAAGACAGCAGGAGGTCCAAAGATAGCAGGAGGTCCGGACCAAAGAAAGCAGGAGGACCAAAGATAGCAGGAGGTCCGGACCAAAGATAGCAGGAGGTCCGGACCAAAGAAAGCAGGAGGTCCGGACCAAAGACAGCAGGAGGTCCAAAGACAGCAGGAGGTCCAAAGACAGCAGGAGGTCCAAAGACAGCAGGAGGTCCGGACCAAAGACAGCAGGAGGTCCGGACCAAAGACAGCAGGAGGTCCAAAGATAGCAGGAGGTCCAAAGACAGCAGGAGGTCCAAAGACAGCAGGAGGTCCGGACCAAAGACAGCAGGAGGTCCGGACCAAAGACAGCAGGAGGTCCAAAGATAGCAGGAGGTCCGGACCAAAGACAGCAGGAGGACCAAAGATAGCAGGAGGTCCAAAGACAGCAGGAGGTCCAAAGACAGCAGGAGGTCCAGACCAAAGACAGCAGGAGGTCCAGACCAAAGACAGCAGGAGGTCCAAAGACAGCAGGAGGTCCGGACCAAAGAAAGCAGGAGGTCCGGACCAAACACAGCAGCTTCCTCTGCTTTCTGAAGGAAACATCATCATCTGCTTTGAGGGTCACTGAACAAAGGAAGAGGAGGCCTCTTCCTCACACCTGCCTGATGGAAAGGTTCTCTGCACCTGCAGGAGCGCGGGATGGACGCTTCACCCACGTCACGTCAGGCGGATCTACATGACGGTTCTGGTTCACGCGCACAAAGAACCGGAAAGCCTTTCTATGGTTGTTCCTTTAAAAGTCTGAACTGTCAAATGTGGAAGAAAGCTCAGTTCCGGCGGTTCGCGCGCTTCGCCGCACCTGTACCTGCTGAGAGAGCAGGACAGGACCTGCTGATGCTGGAGGAGGTCAGGGGTCGGCGCCCTCCGCAGGAGAAGCAGAGGAGGAGCAAAAACGATGTTGGAACGCCAACCCTCGTCTCCTGCTCAAGACAACAGCAACACTGCGCGTGCACCGCACTTCCACATTTTGCTCAAACGTTAGAGCCTCTGTGCGCGCTGGGCGCACGCGCGCTGCTTTGCCTCAACATCCTGTTTCACAAACTCTCAGGACGATGCTGCAACAACTTCCGGGCTGAAGCCTCCTCGTGCGGCTCAGGTGACCCGAGCCCACCTGGACCCCCGGGTTCGAACCTCGGCGGCCGCTCCACAACGCCCTTCCTGCCCTGGGCTGAGCCGGCCCTCTGCCCGGGGGGCTGCAGCGGCTGTCAGAGCTCCATCCTTACCTTCGCGGGCTTTTAGCAGCACGGTGTTCGCCACGATGTTCTCCAGCTCCATGTCGACGCCCAGAGGCGGGAGCCCCCCCGGCAGCCTCACTCACTCCCCCCGCAAAGTCTCGCGTCCAGTCCGCCGCCACCTCCGCCCTCCGCCGGAGCCACCGCTCAGCGCTCCGCTTCTGCTGCCCCGCTGCCCGCTGACAGCCGCTCCGCTGCTCCTGCGCTCCTCCTCCTGCAGCGCAGAGGGGCGGAGCGAAGAGCGCTCACTCTGCTGCTAAAGCGCGCGTCCCGACAGACGTCTCACTCTGATCACAATTCATGTTCAGTTCATTCACTCATCTCCTAAACCCGGAGCCTAACCCGGCCAGTCGTGGTGAAGGCAAGGGCCAGTCTGACACAGGGGCCATCCAGTCTGACACAGGGGCCAGTCTGACACAGGGGCCGGTCTGACACAGGGGCCATCCAGTCTGACACAGGGGCCAGTCTGACACAGGGGCCATCCAGTCTGACACAGGGGCCATCCAGTCTGACACAGGGGCCAGTCCGACACAGGGGCCATCCAGTCTGACACAGGGGCCATCCAGTCTGACACAGGGGCCATCCAGTCTGACACAGGGGCCATCCAGTCTGACACAGGGGCCAGTCCGACACAGGGGCCATCCAGTCTGACACATGGGCCATCCAGTCTGACACAGGGGCCATCCAGTCTGACACAGGAGCCAGTCCGACACAGGGGCCATCCAGTCTGACACAGGGGCCGGTCTGACACAGGGGCCAGTCTGACACAGGAGCCATCCAGTCTGACACAGGGGCCATCCAGTCTGACACAGGGGCCGGTCTGACACAGGGGCCAGTCTGAAACAGGGGCCAATCTGACACAGGAGCCATCCAGTCTGACACAGGGGCCATCCAGTCTGACACAGGGGCCATCCAGTCTGACACAGGGGCCGGTCTGACACAGGGGCCATCCAGTCTGACACAGGGGCCGGTCTGACACAGGGGCCAGTCTGAAACAGGGGCCAATCTGACACAGGAGCCATCCAGTCTGACACAGGGGCCATCCAGTCTGACACAGGGGCCATCCAGTCTGACACAGGGGCCAGTCTGACACAGGGGCCATCCAGTCTGACACAGGGGCCAGTCTAACCCTAACCCTAACCACCTTGTCCAGAAGATGGCTCCACTGTTGGTCATCTGACCGGCCCACCCAGCACTCGTTTGTACCTGGCTTTATTATCCTCATCAACCAGAAGATATTTTCAGCTTCAGTGGTCACCACATGTGAGATGATTAGTCTATTTGATCTCCTTTGCTCTTGTTTATCTAAGATACTGAAGCCGTTTTCCCCCCATTTATACAAATGTCAGACAAAAAGTCAGGCTTTCGCTGGCAGCACCAATCAGAACCAGCAAACATCCAGAAACAGGAGTCTGAGTCTGGAGGCGGGTCTTTCTGCCTGCAGGAAGTGCTTCTCCTAAATCAATAGTGTACATTAAAGAGGCATTAACCAGCCGTCCACTGCTTTGTAATGCTGATAAAAGCTGCGGCATTTCTCTGGAGCATCGATGCAGGTTTGTAACACAACACGTTGAGATGTGGTGATGTTCAGAAAAGGAGGCTGAGGCTGGAGATTCCAGGAAAGAGGAGGACCGCCAAGTATAATTGGAGCAATGAAGATATAACCTTCCAGAACAAATCTCTATTTCAACAAAAATGGATGGGTTAAACAATGATTGATGTGTCTGATGTGATGAGGTGGCATGGTGGGCAGTGGTTAGCACCAGAAGTCCTGAAACAGAACACCAATGGGGGACCTTTCTGTGGGGGGCGGCGTGTTCTTCTGCACGGGACCCGTCTGGATTATTACAGATTCTTAAATAAAACGTGTTTTCCTGTAAGAAGCAAAGAAAAGAATTCACCAACGTAATGAAAGCTCTCCTCTCAGGACTGATTCAACTGATGACCTCTTCTAAAATAGACTCTCTTTTAATAATGAATGCTATTGATATTTTCAATAGAAAATGCAACAACAAACATATACGTAATACTTTAAGTGAAAAAAGAAGCACAACACCTAAAGGAGAAATATTTTGGAAAAATCTTTTGAATAACATCAATTGGAAAAAAGCGTAGTTACTGCCAGATACATTTTGCATGAATAACCAAATTAAATAAAATACATGAAAATATTCTACATAACATTTATCCCACAAATATGTCTATATCCAAATCCTCAAATGTAGAAAATAACTAGTTTTTGTAATGATTCCCTAAATCAGTTCTTCACCTTTTCTACTTTTGTAAATTCTCCCTTGAATTCTGGAACCGATTCAAATGATTTGTAAACGTCAAATTAAACAGTAATATTATTATAAATTACAAACAAATTCTCACATATTTCAACTCTGATGGTAAAAAGGTAGAAAATAGTATGAAGTTGTTACTTCTCTAATCTAAATTTTACATACATAAGTAACACAGTAAAAACAACAATTCCTGCATTTCATGAACATGTTAAAACGATTACAACATCCAGGGCATGTAACACTGGAACAATATGTGCTTTTTGTTTTTGCTTTTTGAACTGTATTTTATTAAATGTTTACATAACAAAACAATGAACCAGTCAGCACAGGGTAAACTCAATCAGTTACACGCGCTGCAGTAATGAGGAAGATAGGGAGTGCACATGGACATCACTTAACACCATATGTTCTATCTGATCTAAACGGCCTCACCTCTCCTCACCAGTTTCTTGAGCAGGGTGAAGGGTGAAGGACCTGAGGCAGTTGGTCAGCTGGTGAGGGTAGATAGGGAGGGGAGGGGGGGCAGCGAGGGCGGGTAGCGCCTTCAGGTGGCAGTCACAGCTTCATCTACAGTTTGTCTTTCTGCAGTTCCCTTTAGGGGGCGCCACAGCAAACCCTCCACCTCCATTTAACCTCTCTTCTGCATCCTCCTCCCTCATGACCTCCGTCATCCATGAACCTCCTCTTCGGTCCTCCTCTTTCCTGTAGCTCCACCCTCAGCATCCTTTCACCACCACTGTTCCTCCTCTCATCGTGTCCAAACGTCTCCTTCTGCTTCCCTGCATGGATCACCAGAACATCTATGACCCTCTGATGGACTCAATCCTGATTCTAGAGCAGTTTCACATCCCATGTCCCTCTTGCTAGAACCAAGATCCCGTCTTCTGTTTCTTGGAATTCAAACAAACCAGGAATTACCACTATTGTAATAATAATAATAATAATACATTTTATTTAGAATGCGCTTCACATTTTAGATAAAATCTCAAAGCGCTACAATGGAGGCAGGAATAACAATGGTTTACAGAGAACAAAGTAAGACACAAAACAATGAAAGTACTA
Organism: Oryzias curvinotus; assembly: GCA_023969325.1. Taxonomy (NCBI): domain Eukaryota; kingdom Metazoa; phylum Chordata; class Actinopteri; order Beloniformes; family Adrianichthyidae; genus Oryzias; species Oryzias curvinotus. The sequence goes on from CM043719.1 coordinate 469,937, forward strand.
AAAAGCATTATTAAAAAGGAAAGTTTTTAAGCCTTTTTTAAATGTGCCAAGGCTTTGTGGGGCTCTGAGGGATTGTGGAAGGTTGTTCCAGAGTGGAGGGGCAGCAGCCTGAAAGGCTCTGTCTCCCATAGTGGTTAGCCTGGTCCTTGGCTGATGAAGGCAGTGTGTGAAATTGGAACGGAGGAGTCGTGAAGTGGCTTGTGGGAAAAGGAGCTCACTGAGGTAGGCAGGGGCAGGTCCATGGACACATTGGTAGGTGAGGAGACAGAGTTTGTATTGAATTCTGGAACCAGTGGGTAACCAGTGAAGTGACTGGAGGACAGCAGTGATGTGGTCATATTTGCGTCTCCTTGTCAGGACCCTAGCAGCTCAGTTTTGGATGTGCTGGAGCTTTTCCAGGCTCCTGCCAGGAATCCCAACAAGGAGAGCATTGCAATAATCTAGTCTGGAGGAGATAAAAGCATGGATTAGTTTTTCTGCATCAGACTGGGTGAGTGAGGGGCGGAGCTTTGCAATGTTTTTCAGATGGAAAAAAGAGACTTTGGAGAGGTGACGTATATGATGATCAAACGTTAGAGTAGAATCGATTTTGACACCAAGATTTATCACAGGTGAAGAAAGCGGAACGTTGTGACCAGAGACCAGAATGCTTTTGGTGGAGGATGTTTTGATCTGGTGAGGGGAACCGATTAATATGGCTTCAGTCTTGTTGCTGTTGAATTGGAGAGAGTTTTCAGCCATCCATGCCTCTATCTGCTCGAGACATGCCTGGAGGGCAGAAGAAGTTAGGGTGGGAGTGGAATCCATTTTTACATAAAACTGTGTGTCGTCGGCATAACAGTGGAATGAAATGTTGTGCTTACGAATGATTTGTCCAAGTGGAGATATGTAGATGGTAAAGAGTGAAGGTCCAAGAACAGAGCCTTGAGCCTTGTAGTTTCTCAAAAACTACTACATAAAGCTCAAAGAAGGACATTTTCCCATGACTCAACATGCTAAATTTCTAAAGCGGGATTGTTTTGAGCTGGTCTGAGTAAAAGTTTCTATGACAACCACTCTCACCAATAAGGGGTGGGTTGTTGGAAGGCCACACCCCCTACCATTTGAAAGCTGCCTACAAAAAATCAGTCAACTTAACATTGACATAACATTTTGGATGTTGGCAAGATTTTCTTCATCACAACTTTTTCCCCTGTAATAATTATGTAGTTAGAATCTTATTTACATACCATTTCTAACAGCTCTCCAAGAAAGCCATACATATTGTAACGATCCAGCTGGAACGTCTCTTTAGCGGGGAAACAAGAGCCGAGCTGCTAATTAAGTGGCTTTTTTGGAGAGCTGCCCTGCCCCATGGACCGCATGACCCCAGACAGTCTCAGAGAGGAAGAAGTAGGCAGAGAAGCAAAGTCTCCTTTCTGCCATCAACATTTATTTGAACACAGACAAACAGCACTTCTGCTCACAACCCCCTCACTCATGTGAGGAACTTTATAGCATTGCCACACAAATATAGGATTGTCATTTCACTGTTGGGATAAAAGACAGTAAACGCTTCCAAATTAGCCACCAATACTAATGGTCCAGTATTTCATTGTTAGGTTTGCAGGTGAGCACATTATAATAGTTTGATTTGTATGTATTTGGTTTTGACTACGTTTATATTGTAAATAATGTATTTGTGGACTACAAATATGGCGGCCAAGAGACTTCCTGCCGGTGACTTCCGGTTACTCAGGTGTGTGGCTGGTTACAGCTCTTGACAGCACAAAGAGGGGGAGGCGGAGCCAAGCGAGGAGGGGAGAGAAACAAAGTTTCTGTGTGACGCGCTCACTGCCGCCGGAGGAATGGATTAAAAATCTACAACGGATGTTTCTCTGGATACAAGTAGACGGATACACCGGATCTTTCTGCCACCCTTCAAAATGTCTTCCTTTTTTTTGGAAGGTGTTACGATATCCAATCAACTAACCTGGTAAGAAGCCGGTGTCCGTGATCTGAACGCGGACGGAGCGTCAGACCCCACAAAATGTTTGACTGCTTTGTCCTGAGAGACTAAAGACGCCGAACAAACTTTAAGAACTGCGTAGAAATGATTTAAAGACTGGCTGTATTTGGATGGTAGATTAAAAGGGTGGTGTTTTGTGGATATGTATATTTCAAAATAACAACGGAAGTGAGAAACGTCATTGTGTCGTGTTGAAGTTGTTTGGTATAAATTGAGAAAAAGAAATACATGTGTGGCAGGCAGAGGGCCACTTGACTGAGATCAGGGGGGTATTCCAGACAGCAGGTTCTGCTAGCTCCCACGATAAGTTTGAGGCTAAGGAAGTGGATAACCTCAGCTTTCGGTTCCAGAAATGGAGGTATGTTTCAGGGTAGGTCAAGTTGCCATAGCAACTCATGCTCTGAACATAACCTGGTCTGGAGCAGGTTTAGTTGAAGGTTAGTTTGTTTTCAGAGAGGTGCAGCAGCATGGCGTGTCCATTTGAAGATGATGTAGTGGATGAAGAAGCTCAGATAATACTTTTTCCACCGTGAGAGGCTGATAAGACCATATATGGATGTTGGAAAATTAAACTTGTTTACATTGTTCTAACTTCATTATTTGCTTCAGTTAAGAGAAATCATTTTTTGTTAAGTCACCTTAAAAATAACACATAGTTTTCAGACAATTATTTTCCTTTCATTCAAATTAATTCAATTAAGTAGGTGTAACTTTGGTGCTGCTGTTAGAGCGGCACCGCAAGGGCTTCTGGGATATCATTCCCTTTGCCTGTCTGGACGGATTTGGGTTGAAGTGTGGCTTTTTGACTAAATATGTTTAATTGTTTAGCTGTTTTACTGTGTTTTGTCGAGTTATTTTGTCCTACTGTGCTTACGTCTCCGCACCATGAGTGAGAGTGAAGGAGAGGATGATGACTTTTTATAGCACCCCTACACTCATATTCTGTAAGTACATTGATGGGAAATTCTTTAATAAATTTTTGCACTCCGTGCATTTTTTACCGTCCTTTTTATTGTTATAAAAATTAGCATATTCACCGGCTTAAACTTAGACATATGAGAGTTGAATATATATATATATATATATATATATATGCGTCACAAGGAAAATGGAAACAAGATCAGAAACTCGTGCGTTTACTTTGTCTGTTGATTTTCTCCAAGCAGAAATTCTTTTTTTTGATGATGCAGCCGTGTTACTTTTTTGTTGGACGTATAATCTTCATACGCCGTCATTAAAATCTCAGACTCCGTCTCACTTCCGTCTCAAGTGTCGCGCTTTCTTTTTTTTCCCACGCGTTTCCATGGTGACTCCAGAAATCGGCGATCTATTGAGAATGTCTTTATGTACACGACGTGCACGTGCATTAACCCAGGGTTACCAAGTCGAGCGTAATTACGCTAACTCATATCCGGTCTTCTGGAACCGACATACCCAGAGTAAGCAAGTTCAGGCGGATTTCAGCCAGAGTTCAGGGTTAAAGTCAGGCTAGTTTAAACATGCTTCCTGGAACACCCCCCAGCTGGGACACCGGCTGCTTCATCAGCAGAGGGCTGATAAAAGCCTCTGTCAGTAGAGCTTCAGACACAGACCTGCTGCTTCCAGGTGGGAGGTGCAGCAGCTGTGCAGCCGTTGGCTGTGTGTGGGGCCCTAACCATAGCCTTTGGCCGTGTGTAGGGCCCTAACCATAGCCGTTGGCTGTGTGTGGGGCCCTAACCATAGCCTTTGGCCGTGTGTAGGGCCCTAACCATAGCCGTTGGCTGTGTGTGGGGCCCTAACCATAGCCGGGTAGGTTCGTGCTTTGTTCACCTCCAAGTTGCTGCCGCACCATTCTTATTGTTATCACTGTAGATCGCAGGCAGTGTTTGGCCGCTCATGCGACTCCTGTGGAGAGTCCTCTTAAGCTGCGGGAGCAGGTGTGTGGGTGTGTGTGTGTGTGTGTATTATATTATATTATATTTGGTTATTTGTAGGTGCCGCTGTTTTTATTTCCATTGTTTGTTTTCATCCCTGCTCTACCCGACCCGGTGACCCCTTGGTGCACCGTGGTCCGAGAGCGGTGCCACGGCCGGCATTTTTGGGGGATCGTGTGTGCTCCATAAAGAGTGTTAGTGACTGCCGTCCATCCACGCGCTGGCGAGCGGCGTGACGGAGTTGGATCGACAGCTATCGGAGGGCAAGTTCCCCCTTCCGAACTTCTATCGCCCCAGGCACAACCAGAGCTCAGTGTCCCACCATCTTGGACTGGCGTTGGTTACGGCCACTGGACAGAAGGCTCGTGGCATTGAGCCGGGTGCACCGCAACAGAGAGCACACAGCTGGACTCCCTGGACTGCGAAGCCAAAGGCCAGGTGGGGTTGACTCTGGCTCACATTCCGTTTTTGATGAAGCTCCATCTAACCTAAATCACCACTTGTCCTCATGTTGTTGTAGGAATGAGTGGAGTCAAAGTCCCATGTTTGTTGGACACAGGGTCAATGGTGTCAACACTGACGGAAAGCTTTTTTCGTAAGCACTTTGAGCCGTGGGGCCACAAAAGCCTTCAAATGTGCCACTGGTTGCAGCTTAAAGCTGCTAACGGTTTAGCCATTCCATATATTGGCTACCTTGAGTTGAGCATGGAGCTCTGTGGGGAGGTGATACCCGGTTGTGGGGTACTTGTCATTAAAGACTCCCCTGGTGCAACTAACTTGGCACCAGGGATTGTGGGGATGAACATTCTCCGCAAGTGCCACGCAGAGCTGTTTGGGGAGCATGGATCGGCCTGGTTCCACATGGACCCAGTGTCTCAGGCCCCAGCACCCCTTCAGCAGGCACTCCAGTTATGCCATTCTGCCACTGAAACAGCCTCCACTGTAGTGTCAGGGCGTGCCAAGGTGCGTGGATCTCATGCATGTTTTATTCCAGGGGGGCACATGAAACTGGTCGCTGTAATGTGCCCCGACCAGTTTAGTCATAAAACTGTTCTATTTCAGCCTGTCGGCCAGGGACTGCCTGCAGGTTTGATTGCATCATCCGCCTTGGTTCAGGTGAGGCAAAGTACAGGGTATGTACCCCTCTTGAATGTTGGCACTGTTGATGTTTGGCTCAACCCCCGTACAATTGTGGGTCTTTGTTGGATGATGTCCCTGTTAGGCAAAGGCACCGGCGGATCCCACCATCTGAGTTCGAGGCAGTTAAAGACCATATCAGCTGCTAGCATCCGGGGTGATCCGGGAGAGCAACAGTCCTTATGCTTCGCCTATTGTCCTGGCCCACAAGAAGTGTGGACTCTATGGCATCAAGAAGTCGAGGACCACCCATTGCCGGTAATGGACAATGTGAGCGGTTTAACAGGACGTTGCACAATCTCCTTAGAGCCTTGCCGGTAACACGCAAGAGAGATTGGAACTCCTGTCTGCCCCAGGTGACGTTCTGTTATAATACCATGCCGCATCAAACAACTGGTGAGTCTCCATTCTTTTTTATGTCTGGTCAGCAACCCAGGCTCCCCACTGACTTTATGTTGGAACAGGTTAAGGAACCAGTCAGGGGAACCATCCATGAGTGGGTGGAAGAAGAGTTGCTGAATCAGCTGGCTCTCGAAGCTGCGCCTCTGATCAGAATGAAGCCGTGCTGGAACACCAAACTTCGACTCTGCGACAAGCACCTGGGCAACTGTGGCTGCTCGCTGGTCTCTGGTAGGGATGGCAACCGTGTACTTGCTGAATACATCAGTTAAAACCAGCACATTCTCAACTCCTGTCCGTGAAGGCTCCAGGATGGTAAAGTCCATGGCCACCAACTCATTCGGCCTAGATGCTATAAGGTGTCCCAAGGGAGCAGAATTTGAACGGCTGTTATCCTTGGCCAACTGACACCTCTCACAGGCCTGACACCAATGAGCTACATCTGTTGACATACCTGGCCGGTAGCACCGAACTCTTAATATGCTAAATCATCCCACTTCTGACACCAATGTAACCAGTTGGTACGTCACTGTAGTGGGGAAACATGAGCTGTGCTGCTAATCAAGTGGTTTCTTTGGAGAACTTTACACCCAAGTTTCCCCACTTCCCATGCGCCTTAGGAGCTGAAGGCGGGGCTAACCCCCAGGTTGCCACAATATATATGTAATTGTTTGTCTCTGAACATACTCTGTGTAGTTTGTTTTGCAATACTTATGTAATATATTTGCCATCCCATGGTATTCTCATTGATATGACTTTTGTTTTTGTCATGTATACTTGTTCTAAATGTTTTGAACAATAAAGCCTAAAAAAAACATATTGAACTTTGGAAGTGGGAGCCAGCAGGATCCGCCTACTTTTATTGATACTTTTAATTGGTCAGTTTTCTTGAATAACTTTAACTACAGAAAAAGATAATGACATAAAAGGATATAACGAAGATGTTTAAAATAAATAAAAGAGAGAATAAAACTCTGGGATTTTGGGCTCTTGGAGCCACTTCCTGTTTGGAACGCCAGGGGGCGGGGCCACTGTCCAGTTCTCTGACACAATCAATTCGTGTCATTTTGATTAATGTCTATGCGTGTCATTTTGCTGGGGTATCGGTGGTTCGTTCACTTGTGGGGAAAAAGTCAATGGGATGTACCTTAAAATGATGACGAATTTGACGTCACGGCATCCGGAAGTGGATCCGCACGTGCTTCCTTTCGCGAGCTCGTCCTGACGCCGCTAACATGCCAAAAGCCAAGCAGTCGAAGCGGAGAAAGAAGTTCGATTACAGCAAGAACCGCAAAAAACTGAAGAGAAAGTTCCAGAAGAAGAGCCGTCCTTGGATTGAAGAGTAGGTTCCGAGTCACTGTGAGCGTCAACAAGCTAGTTTAGCTAGCAGACTAGTGTCATGTTGTTCAGAATCAGATTGACTGAAACGCCACGTAATTAACCTCCTGACTCACAAGGTGTCGTTTCTTGGTTTCTTTTTGGACCATGTTCGGACTTTATTCTGAACCAGGACCGACAAACGAGCCAGAGAGGTGATTGGGAAAAGTCACGTGCGTGCTGTTAGCATGCTGTTGTTAGCCGCGTGCGCCATAGCGGTTTCTGATGGGCCCCGATACAACCGGACCGCTCTGTCGGGTCAGCGGCGGTGTTGGTTCTGCTTTGATTCCTAGAACGATCACGTGGCAGGGTTCGTAGGGTTCTGGTTTTGGAAGGAGGTCCTTTTTGATCTGAAAAACGAAACTTCCGTAAAGTTTTGGAAAAGTCGCGAAATTGTAATACTTTGGATCCAATTTTTTTTTTTAATTAGTTTGAGATTTGAATCTAAGTGGCGGCAGAAGTTGAACCTCTCGGTGATGGGACTTTAGGAGGCTTCAACTATCAGACATGGAGCTAGAAATGAGCGGTGTAGGTACCAAAACGATTCGGCCTGCAATGACTTCAAATAATGTGACGTCAGCATTAGTCCCAGGGGTCCTGATTGGCTGTCCGTTGGTCCGATGACGTGTCAGATAGTGATTGGTCTGGACAAATTAGGATACTACCAAAGAAGAAAATCCGTTGTAAACAAACAGAGCTCCGACATAGAGTGAGATTACCTTCATAAAGAGCTGGAGAGAACCAGCCGCAGACGCTGCAAACATCGTAGACGCTGCAAACATCGTAGACGCTGCAGACATCGTAGACGCTGCAGACATCGCAGACGCTGCAGACATCGCAGACGCTGCAGACATCGCAGACGCTGCAGACATCGCAGACGCTGCAGACATCGCAGACGCTGCAGACATCGCAGACGCTGCAGACATCGCAGACGCCGGTCGTTCAGAGAACTTTAGAAAACAGAAAATGGTGGCCTTACTATGGAAACTTAATTCATTCAATTAAAATGGAGACGAGCACAGAACCCGAGGGATCGTGTCTGCGGCGCTCTGGTGCTGTTCTACGTGTGATTGCAGATCATCTTCTAGTTCCATGAACAGATAAGGTCAGACTCCACCATGTTTGGAGTTCTTTGCTTTTGTAGTTCTTTAAAATATTAGAACGGGAATCACAGAGGAGATTAGAACAAAGATCCCCTCTCTCTGTCTTTTTTTTTTTTTTTTTACTGAATGCAGCACGCTTTCATACATTCCTGTCGTTTCCACCATACCTTGAATAACTTGACTCCACTTACCTGATCAGAAGCAGGCACAAGAGCATGAGTGGGTGTTTAGGCTGATTCTGATGCTTTCAAACGGTCATGAGAGGAGGTGATGGAACCGGCCACGTGGATGTTGGAGCTGGCTGCAGCCGTGGTGGTGCGTTTGTGGTCAAAGATGGCAGAAATGCTCATGTGTTTCTTTTCTCAGTTCACACATTAGAAATGCCTGGGATGACAGTAAGTCCACCGCCTCCAACCTGCTGGCTATGGGTCTGTCATCTGACCCAAACCGGACCCTGCCGGTGAAGAAGATGAGGGTGAGTGAAACTGGGTTTAGCTGGACTGAGAGCACCAGAACAGTCTGGGATCTTCATTTTTTACCCTGCAGTACTTCTTGGTGCCAGCAGAGAGCAGCGTAGTGCTGAACTGTTTTCTGTCTTCATCCTGCAGAGCGCTCCACAAAGGGCCGGCATCATCACCAAACCTTACATCCTCAACCGTGAGTTCTTCCTGAAGCTTCAGCACTAACAGACTGGAACATCCAGAAACAGAACCAAACGGACCTTTGTCTGAATCCCTGACAGCGTTTGGGATCTGCAGAGTCCAGTTTTAGTTCTAAGAACCAAACATAGCGGCACTGACAGAAAAGGCTTTGAGAACCACAGAAGAATCAGCAGCTTTTAGTTTCTTTCTACTGATTCCTGTTGATCGATCCGGTTCTCTGACCTAAAATGGATCCAGATCATCTTTATCCCAAACTTCAACCAGTGTGACTCAGAGAGAAATACCTGGAACTCAACAGTGACGGTTTCCAGATTCCTTCTAGGATAAAGTGTAACGTAAATATTGATATAATGGATTTAATTCAATTTGGAACGATGTTAATAGTCCTTTCCATTCACAACTGGCCTCAGTGATCTGGTTAGATGGTAGGAATACACATAGCTTGGATTAATCAATACACTTCTAGTTGATATTCAGAAACAGAAGACCTGCAGGGAAACCAGAATATTGTACATTTCATTGTCAAAATGAGATGAAGAGGCCTGACAATTGTTTTTCCGACTGTTGTCCTCGTGAGCAGAGCTGGAAGAAGAAGCCAGCCTCCCCGAGAAGGACTGCAAGACGCTGTCGTCTGACCTGATGGAGTACGTCCAGTACATGGTCCGCCAGCACAAGGACGACTACAAGGCGAGTCCCTGACACGCCACCAGAACCAGAACCACACACACAAAGCAGCCACTAAAAGTATTCAGTCAGCCGCCAGATGTTTAAGTTCCTTCCCTCTGGAGGCTGAGTTTGGTCTGAATCTGGAGATCACATTATTAGCTTAGAAAATAATGTGTGAATTCCTGGTGTCCAAGAAAAAGCTCTGGGTTTCTGTTCTTCACAGACCTGTAACTTTCTCTCTTAGAAGCTCACCTGTCCTCCACTCGGTAGCTGTGTTAACGACACCTGTTTGAACAGGTGACCTGGCAGGCAGACGTGTCCCTCTGCTTAGACCAGAACACGTCCAGACCCGCTGGAGTTTGCTACAGACTATCTGGACGATCCAGAGGAGGATCGGGACAAACCAAACCAGAACTGGTTCAAACTCAGCTCCTCGTGTTTGGAGAGGGACACTGAGCTGCATCCAAAGAACACCACACCCACTGTGATGCATGGGGGTGGAAGTATGATGCTTTGGGACTGAAGAACAGGACCAATGGATCCATAGAGGGAGAATTTGGACCTAAACCTTCTTCCATCAGTGAGCACATTGAGGATGAAATCTGTCTGGATCGTCCAGCAGGACAATGATCGCAAACACATCGCCATGGCAACCAGAAATAGAACTGAATAGAACGCCTTTGTCATACTCGGTATGACATTCAACGTGGGTGGTCAATACAGAAAACAAATCAGATGTGCAGCATTCAGGCTGATGTGCAGGAACCCAGTGGCTTGTGGGGTGAAGTTGGCAACTTTTGGGAAGAAACCGTCTCTGAGTCCCAAAACTTCACAGCTCTGGAGAGGATCTGCATGGATGAATGGACCAAACCGGCTAGAGACCTTCAGGAGACCTTTGACCTCTGCCATAAAAACATTAGTGTTGAGGGGAACTTCCATTATTGACCAAATCCTTAATTTGTGTCCCAAGAAAATAAAGTATTTTTAAAAAGTGATTTCCTGGATTCTGTCTACATCTCGTGTCTCAGTTGACGTGTTTTTGTGGTGAACAGACCAAACTCAGACTTTTCAGTAGAAGAACTTTTGACTGACTGAAGAACTTTTTGTGTCCCAGTTTATTTTAAACAAGCTGCGTTATGTGAAGGGGCCTTTATGTGCATCTGCAGGGTCTGCCGGTGCAGCAGCTGCAGACCCTGCAGATGCACATATAGACTCCTAATGCTTGCATGTTTGCAGTCTTGGAAAGTGGAGGACAGAATCCAAAGTCAGACGTGTCGGCGCCCAGTCCTGACCTTCCTCTTCCTCTCTGCAGGCGATGGCTAGAGACGAGAAGAACTATTACCAGGACACCCCCAAACAGATCAAGAGGAAGATCAACGAGTACAAACGCTGCCACCCGCAGCTCTTCCAGGCCTTCCTGAACTCGCTGGGCGCTCCAGAACCCATGGTTCAGTAGGTGGACCTGACGTGGGTGGGTGCAGAGCTGGACTCACTGACCCGAGCGGGCCCTGAGACGGCGGGACGGCTGCCGTGGGGGCCCAGCCCCAGCAGACGGTCCCCCTGCTCCAAACATCCAAGGACCTCTTTAATGGACAGACGTGTTTGAGACAATAAAAGAGGAACAAAGTGAAACTCTGCGTCTGGATGATCAACTCTCATGTTGGTTTGTAATGGTTCTGTGTACTGCTGCTGTTATTGGATCATTGATTGGATCCGCCCCTTCCAAGCTGTTTCCATAGCAACTGTACATGTACACAGACGCTCTGGGACGAAGAAGGTCGAACATTGGTCGTTTTTTTTTCACAGATGACAAAAAATGTATGTCCAGAGGCTTTGACCAGAAAAATAAAAACTAAACAAAAGAGAAATAATTGAAGTTAGTGGATGCATCTCTTTCTGTCTATAGTACCAAGTGGCCCACGGACCAGTACCAGTCCACAGCCCGGGTGGGGACTCCTGTTCTAGGACATATATGCTTTGTCAGAATTCTGTCCCGACACACTACATAGAGCACTATTTAGTGCGTTACCAATCTACAATCCAGAGCCCTAGAAATGTTCAGGCAGTCTCTGAAAACCAGTGTGCATCGATGCTCACTAGACCAGTGTTTTTCAACCTTTTCTGAGCCACGGCACACTTTAACCATAAAAAAATCCAGCAGCACACCAGCATCCAAAAATGAAAACAGAAAAAAGGAGAAACTCAGAGTCTGTATTGATCTCCAGTCCCTCCATGATCTCAGGTGCATTTTAGTGATAATTGTGTCAGAAAAAGCTGGAAGCTGCAGCTGTTTTTGTAAAAGATGGAATAAAAGTTAAATTAGAAGATTGAAAAACTGGTTGATGTGTTCGTTGTTGTTTAAGACGTTTAACAGGGTAGACTCATTGTACACTGAGAAGCTGTCACTTTAACCCAATGCATCATGGGAGATGTAGTGATGCAGACAGACTCTTCTCTGAGCTTCATGGTTTTGTTCTCTTGTTCCACGGTCTGACACCGGATTCTGTGGAAAGCTACACCGCTAAAGACGAGCTTTAGCTGGTATTTCTGTTAGAACTGAGAGACTTTATGAGCAGAATCAGAACAAGGAAGTGAAGACTTTAACCACTTCTGATTGGTCAGACTGATGACATGTGATTAAGCCTCCAAGAATGATTGGTGGAGACAGTTAAAGGGCCGGGTACCGTCATTCTTATCAAAATGTCTTTAATAGAATCAAATAAACACAAAGAAAAAAGTATTTTATGATCTTTTATATTCCTAACTACTCAGTGTTTATCAGGACCTGTCTGGATGAACACAGAGCTGAAATCCTGGAGATGGGAAATGTTTCTAGATCAGTGAATGAGGCCAATTTCCCGCGGCACACTGGTTGAAAAACACTGCTCTAGATCACCAAATATAGACCACAATGCATTGCGTCGGTTCAATTTTTGCCAAAGTATTTTTTATCAAACCATCACCGTTTTTATCTTCAGAAGACTGGACTAAATAATCGTCACAAAACGCTCATATCAATTAAATTGTAACTTTGTGAAATCGATGACGTCACATTCGCCGTTTAAATAAATAAAGTAGTGAGCGTGGTATCCAAATTACTTTTAAAATTCACGGCACTACATAGAGCTGCACTACACAGGTTTTCAGTAGTTATGGTGGGGATTCGGACACAGCCATAGTTTCTGCAGAGCAGCAGGAGTTTCTGCCTTCAGTGTCTAATTCTACTTCTTTGCAAGAGGAAAATGAGGAACTCAGCTGTGAATACAAGGAAAAGTCAGATGGTGAAGTAGAGCCTGAACCCGGAGAAGGAAAGGCATCCACTGAAGATCCCAGGTCTTTGGAAAACTCCTGCCAGTCATCCTTCCAACCAAGAGGATTATGAGAACGACAGCTTTGATGAAGACACTTCAGACCAAGAAGAAGATTCAGAACCCAATAGAAGAACATTGTCCCATGAAAAGATGGAGGCTGATGAAAGTTCAGCAGAACGTAGGTTTTGATGACTTTCAAGAGACCTTAGAGAGTGAAGAGGAGACCGAACCAAGGAAAGGATCCGTGGAAGATACCACGATTGTTCCAAAGGCTTTTCATTCTTTGTCTGAGAGGCACGAGGTTCTCGGTTTAAAAGAAGACTGTCAGGTCACTTCAGATGATAAAGACGAGTCTAAACCTAAAAAGGAAGAAGTAGCCATCAAAGATGGCAGCATTTTTAAAGTCCAGGGTCTTTGGGCTCCAAAGAGAGGATGTTCCCGTCTTCCTCCAACATCCAACACGGCCACCAAAAAGGCCAAGCCAAAGAAAGAAAAAGTATCCAAAAAGAAGAAGACTTCTTAGAAGTTTCTCATTTAGGGTTGGAGTTTGTGTAATAATCTCTGTTTTTACTTTAAGTATTTTAGTCTTTTACATTTTTGGTTTAACTCTTTGTGTGTGTTTTATACCTTTTCGTTTTTATCTTGATTTTGGTTTGGTTTTAAAATTGGAAATTGTTTTTATGTTTTAATAGATATACTCAAACTAACAGAATAAAAAAGCAGATAAGGTCAACTAAAAGCCAGATTATAAAGGTGTGTCTTGATCCTCTTCTTAAAAATGTCTACAGTCTCTGCGGTTCTCCAGCAGGCGGTTCCACAGGCGAGGACCGTGACGGTGGAACGAAGCCTCACCTGAAGTTTTGGTCCTCACCTTAGGAACAACAAGAAGTCCAGCATCAGAGGACCTCAGGGTCCACAAGGGCTCATAGTTTAAAAGAATATCACTTAAATAAGAAGGCCCAAGACCATTAAAACACTTAAAAACCATTACAAGAATTTTAAAATGCATCCTGAAATGCACAGGGAGCCAATGCAGCGATTTTAAAACCGGTGTCATGTGTTTCCGCCCCCTGGTCCTCATCAGAACTAGAATTATGTTAGAAGATCTAAACTTATAGTTCAATTTCATTTCAGGCCCAAACATAGGCATATAAGAATTCAGGAAATGCAATAATTAAAGATGGAAAAACATTATACTGAGTTGAAGTAAAATGACTTTTAGTTACATAAATATGTAAATTTAAGTTGTATTTCCCTTGAGTTGGATAGACATAAGAAATTAGGTTAAATAGACTTAACACAATTACTTGTTACTAATTAAAGTCATTTAAGTTAGATATAAATATATATAAACGCATTTTGTGTCACAATGAAACTAGAAATAAGATCAGAAACTCATGCGTTTACTTTGTCCGTTCATTTTCTCCAAGCAGGAACTCTTTTTTTTTGCTGATGATGCAGCCGTATTTTTTTGTTGTTGTTATGATGGGTTTATAATCTTCATACGCTGTCATTACAACCTCCGTCTCACCAAGGGAAGTGTGTCGGTGAGAATGTTCCCAGGATGTGTGAGGACAGAGATGTGGTCAGAATACCAACTGGACTTTTTTCATACTGACGGTTCACCGGGTCAAAGGTCAAAACAGTCAGATATTGTGGTGGGACTACACTACCCAGGAAGCCTAGAGGGGCTAAGACACAGCAGAGGATTAGTCAGAGGAGTTGGTGGGAAGTTTTTCTAGTGAATTGTGTTGCTTCTCATGTTCTCTGCAATAATCAGCCTTTGCACAGAAAAAAACAACACAGATTTAAAACTTTATTGACAATAACAACATTTTCCAGCTGGAACACAAAATAAGAAACAATACTTTTTAACACTTTTTAACGTCATTATGTCAAAGTCATTGACTGTATCAGAGAACTGGACTGACTCCGTGTGACGTCACCCATACAAAACACCTCATTTACAATTAAATTAAGTCAATTTCTCTGTACAAGTCTGGCTTCTTGGAGCCAGCAAGTACTTCCTGTTTGGAGCACCAAGGGGAGGAGTCACTCAGTCCAGTTCTCTTCATACAGTCAATGCATTAGAAACAAACAAAAAGAACAAAGTCCTTCCGAAATGGTTTTTGGGTTAAACATAGTCAAAAATCTTTACATTTTTAGTGACTCAATAAGGAAATAAAAACAGGAACCAACAAACAGAAAATAGAAATCAATAACCAAACAACAAATTTGAAGAAGTAAATGAATAACTATTAAATTCATGCAAATCAAATCATTATGTAACAATATACTTGTATAAGGGGGTTGTCGGTGAATTATATATAATTTAGACAAAATCAGATCAAATCAGCTCTGAAAGGGGCAATAGATAAGATCCATAAGTGGCTAATTTGATAGAACTTCTTTTTGTTGGATTGTTAAGTCAGCTTTTCCATTCTGAATATTTCTAAGACAGCTCTCTTGTCGGCTGACTCTGTGTCATAGTTTTTTAAATGTTGTCAGAAAAAGCTGTAAGCTGTTTGATGTCGTTTTCGCATTTCAAAAACGGTAGCGGGTATGGGAGTATTGAAAACAGTTCAGGGAGGTGTGGATTTCTTTCCAAAATGACCCCAACAATGGATACGTGGTGATTAGCAGAAGTCGATCCGGCTGGTCTCCAGCAGGGCTGATGGTCACCTCACAGTGGTTTCAAATATGAGATGAGATTTTCCAACCATGCTCCCTCCAAGAAAACTGAAGTGGACCGTTGGAAAGAGCAAATGCTGTGTCAGGCCTCCACTGACTCATCGTCCCGTTTGCCTTTAACAGAAGGTGTGTAGGAGCCTTAAAGCCAGAGATGAACACAGCTGATCCAGAACTTGACCCACACTAAGAGACCAGATCCCATCTCCCCGATCCTCAAAGCTCTTCTCTGGCTCCCAGGTGTTTACTGCTTTCAATATAAAATCCTAATGCTGACTTCTGGGGCCCTCCGTGTTCAAGCTCCTCCATATGTTTGGGATTTGATCGCCCCCTACAGACCATCTGGTGCCCTGAGGTCTGTGGATCAGAACCTGATGATGGGTTCATCGCACACGGTTCTGGACCAGAGGAGACAGAACCTTCCAGGCTGTGGCTCCTGAACTCTGGAATGAGCTCCAACTGAAAACTTTTGATTTTTCCAAGCATTTTAAGGGAAACTGTTTTTCTTTGGGCTTGGGGTGACTGTTTTACGTGGTTTATGCTCTTTGTCTTTTATGTTTTTCATATGTATATATTGTAACCTGTGACTTCTGTGTGTGAAAGGTGCTGTAGAACTAAGATGTACTTACTGCCATTCAGTTGGTTGAGTATTTGGGGAGCCAGGGGTTTGTGGTGCACAGGTTTGCTCACGCAGCAGACTCGTGTCAGGCTCCATTTGGAATGGAGGCCAACAGTTTTTGGACCTTACTAAGTTCTTCTTGTTCATTTGCATGTTTTCTTTATAATTCAGTTATTTGCTTCAGTTCACTTGTATGATTGTCCGTCTGTCAACCTGAAGAAAAAGAAGCAAAGACTTTTTCCTTTTCTTTTGGAATGTGGAATTTTTGGGATCATTGGACTCATGGGGGGAGCTGCAGGAGCGTCAAAACTGACGACACCAGAACCATTCAAGGTGTTTAGAAAGGCAGCGCCGTCTGTGGACATGGATCAAGGAGGAGTCATGGTTTGGGAGTTTTTCAGGACATGATCAAAAGTTCCAATTCGAGGTCAGAAGTATCTGTCACCTCACCTTCGTCATGAACACATTTATTCTATGGAGCCCCGTTTTGGATTCAGGGAGGATCAAACTACGCAAAATGTTTGTTTCTGGAGATGAAGTTCAAATGAAATGGCAACGTTCATCTTCACACAAATATAACTCTTACTTGAGGAACCCCCCCCCTCTACACCGTCAGCTCCTCTCCACAGACACAGGAGTGGAACCCCCACCCAGCCCACTTCTGCATCATGTTATCTCCTTCCTCTTCGTCGGTTCCTCCTCTGCCTCCGGCTGGAGCCAGCAGCAGCAGACGAGGCTCCTCCAGATGTTCAGAGGAGCTGCAGCAGGAGGTTCTGGATGGTGTCCAGGTCCTGACAGGACCTCCTCCCAGCGCCAGCGTCCAGCTGGGAGGTCAAGAGGAAGAGCTTCCTGTCTGCAGTCTCGGTGTGGAGAGCCAAGGCTTCATGAAGCTCCGACCCGCTCACAGCATGGGCCTTATCCTGGGGGGGGGGAGCATTGACCTTTTATCCCTGTGACCTCTGTTCCACTGCTAGACGTCTGCAGACTGCACTCCATCTGAAACCATCCCATAAGCTGTTGGCTCCGCCCCTTAACCACACCCACTTAATACTCATCATCTGACTGAGGTAGAACTGGAGAAAAAAACGAGCTGGTCTTCTTGAAAGGTTAAAGATTTCAATCCCTGTCCAGGTTACGACCACGTTTGTTCGTCTACGTTTGTTTACCTGCTTGTTTCCCAGGACAACAACAGGCAGCTGTGGCTCCGCCCTCAGGAGGCGGTGCAGCTCAGCTTTAGCCAATGGGAGACGAGGTCTGTCAGATGAGTCCACCACAAACACCAGAACGTGAGTCTTTCTCAGGTAGTCCAGCCAGTAACGCCGCAGATCCTCGCCACCGCCAACTGCAGAGCAGAGAACACAGTTGGAACCACGTCAAGCGCAAACCGCCTTGTTCTAGAGGAGAATCAACATCTTTGAGAACAGAAACGTTTGGGGAACAGCTGCATGTGATGGATGTGTTCTATGTTTGTGTTGTCTTGACAGAGAGCAGCAGGTCAGCATGTTCAGGAGGGAGTGAACTTCTCTGGGACTAACGGTCTTCTGCAGTTGAAGAAACTCTTGGCTGCCACAAATGAAACGTCCAAAATCCCTCATCTGGACTTCAGATTCTACTGGTCCAATCTGCTCTGCTGTCTTCTTGTTACATAAAAGTGGATTTACCCCCCCCAAAATGGCTCAAGATGAATTTGTGGAGTCTTTTGATGACAACAAGGGCGGCCTGTCCTCAGAGGAGCGGCATAAGGCCGTCTTTATCTTGACTTTCATGCTGTCAGACATGAACAGAATCCTCTCACTGTTCAGCAGAGAAGCAGCTTTACCCTCCAGGAAGTCCAGCTGCACGGCAGAGACGTTCAGACTGATGAAATTAAAGCCGCGAGTGGGTCGGCACCGGCCTCCCCCAGCCGCAGAGTCCCCAGAGGTCAAACGTTGCAGCATGCTGCTTTTCCCGGCTCCATCCAGACCAAGAACCAGGACCTGACGCTTCCCACGCTCCTCTTCCTCCTGCAGGCAGAGAATCCAGAAGAAACATTTCAAGGTGTGATGGTGGAAGCGGTTCTGGACGAGCCCATAGAGGGAAAGGGC
The DNA here is from genome assembly GCA_023969325.1 of Oryzias curvinotus. Classification (NCBI taxonomy): domain Eukaryota; kingdom Metazoa; phylum Chordata; class Actinopteri; order Beloniformes; family Adrianichthyidae; genus Oryzias; species Oryzias curvinotus. The sequence continues at coordinate 487,904 of CM043719.1, forward strand.
CGGCCCCTGTAACCGCCAACGCCACTTTATTCTGCTGTACAATCCAATCGTGTTTTTCTAACAAAACAAGAAACGTCGTCATCATCAAAAGCAGCATGAAGGGGTTTGAGCCTTTAGGTCCCATGAAACGGAGGAGCTTCATCTCTGGCTTCCCAGAGTTCCCAGCTACAGTTTCCAGCCAGACACCTCCCCTACATGCCCCAGCAGTGATAGCACTCATGTCACGCTGTTCTCCAGCCTCTCCGTTCATATTCAGTGAGGGTAACGGAGAACGCTCAGCAGAGATATGCTAGTATGTCCCTGCTAATGCCAGCCGGGTCATATTGACCCCACATGGAGTTCAGCTGTAGCTTCCTGTTGATTAGCAGCCCTGCAATGACTGAATCCTGCAGGCTTCTCTAAAGCCAACCCGCAGCTTCTCCTTCAGAAAGTGAAGTGCTGGTCCAGCATTTAGGCTCCAGCAGCGCCGGTCAATCCGTCGGATGGTGTTTAGCTGACCCAACGGACTGGGGGGGGGTTCCACAGTGAATCCAGCTCCCACAACTCAGACATGCAGGAAAAGTCCCACTTGATTAAAATTCTCACAGTTCATCGTTGTTCATGCCAGATGTGCTGATGGACTCCTTCAGCTCAGTGGAAATTCCTCATTTCATCTCAGTCCTTTTCAGATCTCAGACAGATCAAACTGAGGTAACAGATGATCTCGTGTCACTGAGTTTGAGACGAACGCACCAGAGTTCATCTGCAAGTGACCCGGCGTTCTGAAGACAACCAAAGTTCTAATGTTTGGATCAAACCTGTCAGACTGGGTGTTCTCCTTGACAGCCGTGCCTAAACCATCAAAGCTCAAGAACCTGAAGTGACCCCCTCCAGCCCAAACGCTCTGCCTCTGATGGAACCGGAAGGAGGTCGACCTGAGCAGGAAGCAATCCAACAAGACAGCAGCTCTCAAACACAACATGACCGTGTGTCTGAGCTGCAATGACCTCTGATCAGCCCGCCATCCTGCAGGAAGGACAGATCAGCTGATAAATGGTTTCATTTCTGAGATGATAATATTCCCTCAGCAGAGTTTGGTCTGATGTGGTGAAACACCTTAAGACACGCCCCCTGCACTGAAAACAAGGTAAACAGCAACGGTTGGGCCACAGGAGGTCCATTCAGGAGTTCCTAGCATTTATGAAGCAACATTCTGAGCAGGTGTGGGGTTCTCTCTATTCGTCAGGAACCGATCTTCTTTCATGCACCTGACCGTCCGGACATCACCGTGTGAGGGGGGGAACCCTGCTTTCAGGGCCCCTGGTGGGGCCGCAGAGACTCTTGCAGCGTCCCTGAACGTGACTGCGGGTTCCTGCAGGAACCTCCGATCCACCAGAACCCTCCACGGAACCTCAGACGTCCTCACCTCAGAGATCGGGCAGTACTCCGCGTGCGCGGACCGAACGCGCCGCGTGTAGAAGAAGCTGAGCGCGATGAAGAGCGCGGATCCGAGCGCGGCCACGGCGGCGGTCAGCGCGGTGGAGAGGTGCCGCAGGAGGACCATGAGGGAAGCGCTCCGTCACCGGGCGGGGACAAAGGGCGCGAGCCGCCTCCCCGCGCGCTCCCAACGCACGCGCAGCGCGTGTGGCAGGCCGATCCAGAAACACAAGTAGTCACGTATCTGTGCCAAGTCTCGAGAACGCGCACAGATCGTGATGTTGACATGTGAGCGACAAGCGGCTCCAACTCACGTGACGTCAGCAACCACGCGCCGGATTTGGGGAAGTGGTCAGCACTGTCCCCTCACCGCGAGGAGGTCCTGGTTCGAAACCCAGCTGGGTTCTTTTTGTGTGTGTGTGTCCTCCCACAGTCCACCCCCAGGTGGATGAAACATCCGTGGTAAACCGTCAGGCCTCAGTCAGCTCACATCTGAGACCCCCCCCCCCCCCCCCCATCCCTGCAGATGCCCCTGAGCGATGGAGATGTGACTCTGGTGGACAGAAGTCCAGAAGTCAGTGTCAGCTCTGAACTCTCACTATTGTGCTCTAACAAGCAAACAACGCTGAGGAAGGACCTGCTGCACAAACCTGTCGGTTATGTCGGCTGTTTGGAGTCAAGTAGAACTACTTCTATCCAGGGTATATACATACTTACGTCTTTTATCTTCTTTTGCATTTACAAAGATATTAAATGATGGACTGTGTGGGTCCTGCTCTGACTTGGCCACCAGAGGTCACTGTTCTCTGCTGTTCTGCAGCAGAGTCCCGAAGTTGGAAAGGGTTGAAAAAACCAAGTGTTGTTCATGTGTTTAGCTCTGTGCTCAGAAAACTACCTAAATGTGTGTGGGAGAGTTTCAGGAGCTTCCATCAGCCCATCCTCATGCCGCCGCCTGGAAGAGCACCCGCTCCACCAATAACAGAGGAGTCTTCCTCAATAAGCCTGTCCAAGGCAATGTCAATAGTAAAGAGCTTGAATACTTCTGCTGTTCTGCCTTCATGAGTCACGGAACCACTGATCCATAAACACACCGATGGAGAGCTGAGCTGCCATACACTAACCACTCCACAAGAGCAAAGTACATTAGCTGGCAAAGTGGAAACCAAACCTGCAACCTTCTGATCAGAAGTCAACTGTTCAACCCCTTACCACAGCCTTTAAGTGATGCGTGCACCAAGATGTCCAAGTCCAGCTCTGATTATCTTCTGGTCTGTTTTCAGAGCCTTTCCAGTCGTCTTTTAGTGATGATGATGCCGTTTTTAACCCAAAATCTAAAATCTGTGTAGTTTTCTAGGACTTAGTTTCTGCAGTGCGGCAGGACTTCATCAGAAATTCACCTCTGAGTTGTGGGAGGGACTGTTGGCAGGAGTAAGCCTGCACACATTTCCCATGATCCCTTTGTTTGTACTCTCTCCTGCTAGCTTACAGCCCCTCAAACCCCCATCCAAACAATAAAAATGTCAGCAATATCAGATCCATCCATCCGTCCAGTTCTGATCCAGATTCCAGCTCAGACCAGGAAAACAAAGACATTCATGGACCTGTCTGTCTGCAGGTGGATGATGTGATTAGCGCCATGGACTCACAGTGAGAAGGCCCTGGTTTAAATCCCAGCTGGGGCTCCCGTGAAGAGCCTGCACGCTGTCCCCGTGCATGCATGGGACCCCCAGCCTCCCCCCACAACCCAAAACCAGGCGTCACAGGTTAAATGGTTAAAGTGTCCCTAGGTGTGTGTCCCCTGCTACAGACGGGTGACCTGTCCACCTTCACCCCATCCTCACCCAACAGTAGCCAGGACAGGCCCCAGCAGCCCACGACCCCGAATGGACACTTTAATGGTTACGTTAAGAAAATGGATGCATTTATGATAAAATGGCACCGAGCTTCACGCTTCACACATGTATTTGTTTCATAGTTGGGTCTCTCTGGTCTGACACACATTCAAACTGATATGAACTGTTGAAAATAAGCTTGTTCATAAAATGTATAATTTAATCTTCCATGTGGCTTCAAAGCTCACTGCAGTAAACACACACTGACACACACACACACACATCTACATGACATATTTTTTAAAAACTGTTCCCACCCTCTTCAAGTGGGACCTCCTCCAAGCTCGGGTCCTCTACCCGAGGCCTGGGAGCTTGAGGGTCTTCAAAGAGCAAACAAGTTGATAACTTGTTGTTTTTTTAGAAAATAAGTGCCCAGGGGCATGTGGGCGGTCGGTAACCATAGAGAGAAAGTTGCTGCATGGGGACTTCACACAAGCTGAATGCAAAGAATGGGGCTAAAGCAGAGGATGTAAAAATCATCTGTTCTCTGCCAGGATGATCGACGGTGCTGATGGAGCACGTGTCAGTACTTTCTTAGTAAAAAACGGGATTTTCCTGATATTTTGTTCTCAAGTTGTTTTTGTTCATTGCTTTAATGTTTGAAGCATTTTTTGACTATTTTCCCGTTTGTTTTCACAGGAGAGTATTTGAAAATCTTAACCGGAAGTGTTCTTGAAACATAAACGTGCTTTTATTTTGTAAGCGGAAGGAGTTTCGCCCGCGCGGGCTAGCTTGACACCATAGCGACCGGGAACGAGTGGAGTTTACCGCCGCCTGTCCGCCCCCCCTCCGCCGTGGACTGGGCTACACCGGCGTAAAGAAGAAGTTTGTATCGGAGTGGAGCGGGTTCGGGTCCGGTTCCGACGCGCTTTGGTAAAGGCGGGCCGGAGTGCTCGGTGCCCCGCGGCGGTCCTGCCGCTAGCATTGATGACTGCTGCTAATATGGTGGCCTGGTGGTAAGCGGAGGAGCCGAGCCGAGCGGGACTTCAGCATTCCCGGTCCAAGTCCAGCAGTTTGCCGGAACATTTCAACTTTTTATTCAATTTAAATCAACTACAGGCCCAAGGACTAGGACCCAAACCGAGGTTCCGCAGCAGACCGGCGCGGTCCGTGTCCCGTGAAGCGTGAAGAACCGTGCTTTACTTCTGACGCTGTTCCAAAGTTTCACACGCGGGACGGGAGAGTTGCGAGCCGCGCCGGGAAGCCCGCGCCCCGGCGGCAGGAGTCGTGCGGCCGCCGCTACGGATGCCGGGAATTGATCTGAAGTGCAGCGAGCTGGACCTCCTCACTCCGCCGAACCGGTTCCGAATTGTTCTGAGGATTATTATGGATTGTTGGCATGGCCTAAACCGGAGGTTCTGGGAGCCGGTGGTGGTGAAGAGGAGAGGACGGAGCTCCTCATCGTCATGATTCCGCGCGCTGAGGAGGTCGCTGCATGGAGACTCGCCTGACATGCCGAGGAAGGAGTTGCCGCTACCGGACGGGTGGGAGGAGGCCAGAGACTTTGATGGCAAAGTTTACTACATCGACCACGTACACCACATCACCAGCTGGATCGACCCCCGAGACAGGTAGGGGCGCGTGAGCGCAGGTGCTGCTGACCTCTGACCCGCGGCCAGCAGCGCCTCTGCGGGGGCTGTGAGGGAACAGCAGGGGGCTGATGATGGGGGTCCAGCAGGCGGGGGCCAATCCAGCAGACGTGCAGGGACCTGCTTGCAGGTGCTGACGCTCCTGGAGGACGGCTGTCCCAGCTGGGATTGGTTGATGGACCCTGCAGAACCATCGCTGCTCACTAACGGGTCGTTGACCAAGTCACTTTAGACCGCAGATTAGGTTGGTCATTCCCTGAAATTGATCCCTAGTACCAGAGAGAACCGGGAATGTTTCAGCACCTCAAGTCTGGTCCTGGTTATGGTCTGATCCAACTCTGGTCCTGGTTTTGGTCCAATCTGATCCAACTCTGTTCCTGGTTTTGGTCTGATCCAACTCTGGTCCTGGTTTTGGTCCAATCTGATCCAACTCTGTTCCTGGTTTTGGTCTGACCCAAGTCTGGTCCTGGTTTTGGTCTGATCCAACTCTGGTCCTGGTTTTGGTCCAATCTGATCCAACTCTGTTCCTGGTTTTGGTCTGATCCAACTCTGGTCCTGGTTTTGGTCCAATCTGATCCAACTCTGTTCCTGGTTTTGGTCTGACCCAAGTCTGGTCCTGGTTTTGGTCTGATCCAACTCTGGTCCTGGTTTTGGTCTGATCCAACTCTGTTCCTGGTTTTGGTCTGACCCAAGTCTGGTCCTGGTTTTGGTCCAATCTGATCCAACTCTGGTCCTGGTTTTGGTCTGATCCAAGTCTGGTCCTGGTTTTGGTCTGATCCAACTCTGGTCTAGGTTTTGGTCTGAGCCAACTCTGGTCCTGGTTTTGGTCCAATCTGATCCAACTCTGGTCCTGGTTTTGATCTGATCCAACTCTGGTCCTGGTTTTGGTCTAATCTGATCCAACTCTGGTCCTGGTTTTGGTCTGACCCAAGTCTGGTCCTGGTTTTGGTCCAATCTGATCCAAATCTGGTCTTGGTTTTGGTCTGATCCAACTCTGGTCCTGGTTTTGGTCCAATCTGATCCAAATTTGGTCCAGGTTTTGGTCTGATCCAACTCTGGTCCTGGTTTTGGTCTGATCCAACTCTGGTCCTGGTTATGGTCTGATCCAACTCTGGTCCTGGTTTTGGTCTGATCCAACTCTGGTCCTGGTTTTGGTCCAATCTGATCCAACTCTGTTCCTGGTTTTGGTCTGACCCAAGTCTGGTCCTGGTTTTGGTCTGATCCAACTCTGTTCCTGGTTTTGGTCTGACCCAAGTCTGGTCCTGGTTTTGGTCCAATCTGATCCAACTCTGGTCCTGGTTTTGGTCTGATCCAAGTCTGGTCCTGGTTTTGGTCTGATCCAACTCTGGTCTAGGTTTTGGTCTGAGCCAACTCTGGTCCTGGTTTTGGTCCAATCTGATCCAACTCTGGTCCTGGTTTTGATCTGATCCAACTCTGGTCCTGGTTTTGGTTTGATCCAACTCTGGTCCTGGTTTTGGTCTAATCTGATCCAACTCTGGTCCTGGTTTTGGTCTGACCCAAGTCTGGTCCTGGTTTTGGTCCAATCTGATCCAAATCTGGTCTTGGTTTTGGTCTGATCCAACTCTGGTCCTGGTTTTGGTCCAATCTGATCCAACTCTGGTCCTGGTTTTGGTCTGATCCAACTCTGTTCCTGGTTTTGGTCTGACCCAAGTCTGGTCCTGGTTTTGGTCCAATCTGATCCAACTCTGGTCCTGGTTTTGGTCTGATCCAAGTCTGGTCCTGGTTTTGGTCTGATCCAACTCTGGTCTAGGTTTTGGTCTGAGCCAACTCTGGTCCTGGTTTTGGTCCAATCTGATCCAACTCTGGTCCTGGTTTTGATCTGATCCAACTCTGGTCCTGGTTTTGGTTTGATCCAACTCTGGTCCTGGTTTTGGTCTAATCTGATCCAACTCTGGTCCTGGTTTTGGTCTGACCCAAGTCTGGTCCTGGTTTTGGTCCAATCTGATCCAAATCTGGTCTTGGTTTTGGTCTGATCCAACTCTGGTCCTGGTTTTGGTCCAATCTGATCCAAATTTGGTCCAGGTTTTGGTCTGATCCAACTCTGGTCCTGGTTTTGGTCTGATCCAACTCTGGTCCTGGTTTTGGTCCAATCTGATCCAAATTTGGTCCAGGTTTTGGTCTGATCCAAATTTGGTCCAGGTTTTGGTCTGATCCAACTCTGGTCCTGGTTTTGGTCTAATCCAACTTTGGTCCTGGTTTTGGTCTGATCTGATCCAACTCTGGTCCTGGTTTTTGTCTGATCCAACTCTGGTCCTGGTTTTGGTCTGATCTGATCCAACTCTGGTCCTGGTTTTTGTCTGATCCAACTCTGGTCCTGGTTTTTGTCTGATCCAACTCTGGTCCTGGTTTTGGTCTGATCTGATCCAACTCTGGTCCTGGTTTTTGTCTGATCCAACTCTGGTCCTGGTTTTGGTCTGATCCAACTTTGGTCCTGGTTTTGGTCTGATCCAACTCTGGTCCTGGTTTTTGTCTGATCCAACTCTGGTCCTGGTTTTGGTCCAATCTGATCCAACTCTGGTCCTGGTTTTGATCTGATCCAACTCTGGTCCTGGTTTTGGTCTGATCCAACTCTGGTCCTGGTTTTGGTCTAATCCAACTTTGGTCCTGGTTTTGGTCTGATCTGATCCAACTCTGGTCCTGGTTTTTGTCTGATCCAACTCTGGTCCTGGTTTTGGTCTGATCTGATCCAACTCTGGTCCTGGTTTTTGTCTGATCCAACTCTGGTCCTGGTTTTTGTCTGATCCAACTCTGGTCCTGGTTTTGGTCTGATCTGATCCAACTCTGGTCCTGGTTTTTGTCTGATACAACTCTGGTCCTGGTTTTGGTCTGATCTGATCCAACTCTGGTCCTGGTTTTTGTCTGATCCAACTCTGGTCCTGGTTTTTGTCTGATCCAACTCTGGTCCTGGTTTTGGTCTGATCTGATCCAACTCTGGTCCTGGTTTTTGTCTGATCCAACTCTGGTCCTGGTTTTGGTCTGATCCAACTTTGGTCCTGGTTTTGGTCTGATCCAACTCTGGGCCTGGTTTTTGTCTGATCCAACTCTGGTCCTGGTTTTGGTCCAATCTGATCCAACTCTGGTCCTGGTTTTGATCTGATCCAACTCTGGTCCTGGTTTTGGTCTGATCCAACTCTGGTCCTGGTTTTGGTCCAATCTGATCCAAATTTGGTCCTGGTTTTGGTCTGATCCAACTCTGGTCTAGGTTTTGGTCTAATCTGATCCAACTCTGGTCCTGGTTTTGGTTTGATCCAACTTTGGTCCTGGTTTTGGTCTAATCTGATCCAACTCTGGTCCTGGTTTTGGTCTGATCCAAATTTGGTCCTGGTTTTGGTCTGATCCAACTTTGGTCCTGGTTTTGGTCTGATCCAACTCTGGTCCTGGTTTTGGTCTAATCTGATCCAACTCTGGTCCTGGTTTTGGTTTGATCCAACTTTGGTCCTGGTTTTGGTCTGCTCTGATCCAACTCTGGTCCTGGTTTTGGTCTGATCCAAATTTGGTCCTGGTTTTGGTCTAAACCAGGTGTGATCCAACTTGGTCCTGGTTTTGGTCTGATCCAACTTTGGTCCTGGTTTTGGTCTGCTCTGATCCAACTCTGGTCCTGGTTTTGGTCTGATCCAACTTTGGTCCTGGTTTTGGTCTAAACCAGGTGTGATCCAACTTGGTCCTGGTTTTGGTCTGATCCAACTTTGGTCATGGTTTTGGTCTAATCTAATCCAACTTTGGTCCTGGTTTTGGTCTAAACCAGGTGTGATCCAACTTGGTCCTGGTTTTGGTCTGATCCAGAGCTGTTCAGAAGGTCAACGGCCCGTCTGTCCCTGAGGGTCAGAGTGTCTTGTAGCTGTACCGAGCAGCAGGTACTCTGGCGTATCTGACTAACCGGTGGGACCCCGGCCCTCAGAGGCCTCATCCCCCCCGCTGTGGAACCGACTTACACCAGAACTGTTCTGCATCTTCATCGTTGTTCTGGTTCCTTTTCGTCCTGTTGGGTTCTCACATTGTCTAAGCACGAGTTACCCCCATACAGTGGGGGGCGGTATGCCATCTTTTTATCGGTTTGCCATCAAGCAAGTAGCACGGAAGCTCCGCCTCCTCCTTTCAAACACTGTTTTTCATTGTTTTCTGTCAGTGTTGTTCAGCTGACATGCATCAAATAAAAATCGTCTTTGTTTCTTCTTCAGAATCGGTTCCTTAAACAGAAATTAAGCTTCATCCAAGTCGGCACAGACTTGGTGTTTTGCTGGATCGGTGAGAACCGAACCACAAAGCATTCTGGATGTTTGGGATCCTCGATGCTGGAAGCTGAAGACAGAGGAGCTCATGAACCTCTGACGGTCGAAGTGTTCTGGCTCGGTAGAACATTTCTGTCTTCCACCAGACTCTGTCTCTGCTGGAAGACGCTGTCTCTGTCTCTGCTTTGAATGGAGCCACATCTGTGAGGAGCATGCCTTCCTCGCTGGACGTTTTGACCTTCGCTTTAACGGCCGTCCAGAACTGCTTACAGTCTGGGGCGCAGCTCAGAGCATCAGTAGCTTTGGGTGTGAGGGTCTCCAGACGGGGGTTCTGCTGCATCGTGAGTGGACCTGCGTTCATTTGTGGACTTTAAAAGCATTTTCTGTTTGGACAGAGCAAAGCTGCAGCTTCTTCACCTGAGAAAACCCAGAAACAGCTAGCTTAAAGGAAAGCTGTGTGGGTTTTCTGTTCTGTAGGTAAGGACTCATTTGAAGGTTATTTGCTCCCCAAAACGGCGCATTCCTGAAACACGCCACACGAGCAGCCCTCGCCGCTGAAGCTCCATTCATCCCAAATCCCTTTCAGCGCCTGCCAAGGTGCAGCGGGTCAAAGTGCAGCGCCAGGCCCCCCGAGCTGTGAACTGGATCAGAACAGAGGCCGGCCCCTCGCTGCTGTCGCTTTTTAATACCTAACCGGCCCCCCAGGACTGACGCATGAGCGGCGGAGAGTTTGCAGGAATGTGTTTGTTTGCTGAAGTTTCTGTCTTGGTCTCACTGACCCAACGAGTGTTGGTTCACAGAAACCGGGCTCGGCCAGAAGAATCTGTCGTCTGGATCGGCCTGAACTCTCACTCGCACCCCCCCACGTATCATTGCCCAGACGGCCTTTCAATTTTTAAACAGCGTTGGCTGCTTTCTCTCCTTTCACCTGATGATTCCTGCAGCGAGGCAAACGTGTCTTCAAACCAGCAGCCCGAGCTGGGATGGAGACACCAGCAGAACCCCCTGCTGTTCTCCCAGACCCAACAAACCCTGAACACGGCTCGCTAGTATTTGTGCCGGAAAGTGGGACCACCAGTTCTCTGTAGGGATGTGTCAGGGTGGGGGTGATGATGTTTCTACAAAAGCCTCGTTAGCTGGAACACAAAAACCTTTTCTGCTGTCGGAGAGGGCGGAGCCAAACCTGTGAGGAGGTAAACAATGTGGCGTTCCAGTCCAGGACCAGATGCTTTGAATTCCTGCAGCTGTCAGGTGCAGCCCCTCCCATCACTGTCCCATTTGAGGAATGCAGCAGGGCAGCTCACCTTTGTTACCTGCAGCTTTTTCAGTGACATTTGGATGGACCTGTGGAGGCGCCGAGCTCTTGGTCCGTCTGCGGGTCATGCTGCAGAATGCTGACCGGCTCACAGCAGAAGAAACAAAGTGCATTCAAAGTGGCTGTAAACGCCTCCACGTATCTGCCGCTGACGCATTTCAGGCACGCCGTCAGGCAGAAGGAATGTGGTTGTCCTGATAGCAGGGCCGTAATGCGCAGAAGGCAGGCCGCTTTATCCACATGCTGCCTTTTATTCGGGCCATGATGGATGAGGCTGCTCTGGTGCTGGAGGTCCGTTTGAGGAATTGGTGATCTGTGAATGGTTACCACTCTGACTCACAGTTTAGCTCTTTATCCCTCCACCCCCCTCTGGAATGAGTCTGATGTCGGGTTAATGTACATACGGGCCGTGTTTATCCACCTTCACATTTCTCCAGCAGAGAAACAATGCATTTGGCAAAATTCTAAGCGTGGCAATGCAGCAGATGAGGCGTCTGCAGCAGATGAAGCGTCTGCAGCACATGAGGCGTCTGCAGCAGATGAGGCGTCTGCAGCAGATGAGGCGTCTGCAGCAGATAAATCGTCTGCAGCAGATGAGGCGTCTGCAGCAGATGAGGCGTCTGCAGCAGATGAGGCGTCTGCAGCAGATGAATCGTCTGCAGCAGATGAGGCGTCTGCAGCAGATGAGGCGTCTGCAGCAGATGAGGCGTCTGCAGCAGATGAGGCGTCTGCAGCAGATGAGGCGTCTGCAGCAGATGAGGCGTCTGCAGCAGATGAGGCGTCTGCAGCAGATGAGGCGTCTGCAGCAGATGAGGCGTCTGCAGCAGATGAGGCGTCTGGAGCAGATGAATCGTCTGCAGCAGATGAGGCGTCTGCAGCAGATGAGGCGTCTGCAGCAGATGAGGCGTCTGCAGCAGATGAGGCGTCTGCAGTAGATGAGGCGTCTGCAGCAGATGAGGCGTCTGCAGCAGATGAGGCGTCTGCAGCAGATGAGGCGTCTGCAGCAGATGAGGCGTCTGCAGCAGATGAATCGTCTGCAGTAGATGAGGCGTCTGCAGCAGATGAGGCGTCTGCAGCAGATGAATCGTCTGCAGCAGATGAGGCGTCTGCAGCAGATGAGGCGTCTGCAGCAGATGAGGCGTCTGCAGCAGATGAGGCGTCTGCAGCAGATGAGGCGTCTGCAGCAGATGAGGCGTCTGCAGCAGATGAGGCGTCTGCAGCAGATGAGGCGTCTGCAGCAGATGAATCGTCTGCAGTAGATGAGGCGTCTGAAGCACATGAGGCGTCTGCAGCAGATGAGGCGTCTGCAGCAGATGAGGCGTCTGCACCAGATGAAGCGTCTGCAGCAGATGAGGCGTCTGCAGCAGATGAGGCGTCTGCAGCAGATGAGGCGTCTGCAGTAGATGAGGCGTCTGCAGTAGATGAGGCGTCTGCAGCAGATGAGGCGTCTGCAGCAGATGAGGCGTCTGCAGCAGATGAGGCGTCTGCAGCAGATGAGGCGTCTGCAGTAGATGAGGCGTCTGCAGCAGATGAGGCGTCTGCAGCAGATGAATCGTCTGCAGCAGATGAGGCGTCTGCAGCAGATGAGGCGTCTGCAGCAGATGAGGTGTCTGCAGCAGATGAGGCGTCTGCAGCAGATGAAGCGTCTGCAGCAGATGAGGCGTCTGCAGCAGATGAGGCGTCTGCAGCAGATGAATCGTCTGCAGTAGATGAGGCGTCTGAAGCACATGAGGCGTCTGCAGCAGATGAGGCGTCTGCAGCAGATGAGGCGTCTGCAGCAGATGAGGCGTCTGCAGCAGATGAGGCGTCTGCAGCAGATGAATCGTCTGCAGTAGATGAGGCGTCTGCAGCAGATGAGGCGGCTGTACTATTAGTTTAGTTCTGGTTTGGTTTTTGGTAAAGCCAGCAGAAAAAAACGTCTTTGTTTCACTTTTAAATCATAAAGATGCATAACATAATATAAATAACTAAACATCAACAAATATCGTTTGTCCTAATATATATTCTTTATGTATATATACTATAGTTTTACTGGATTATTGTAACCAAACTTGTTATAAAGAAAGTCATTTTAAAGCCAATAATGTACAGAGAATCTGTAAAAAAAAAAAAAACCCAAAAGTCCAGTGTGTGTGTGTGTGTGTGTGTGGGGGGGGGGGTCATGGGAGGACAGTTTTCTGCTCCAAAAAGGATCTGAAAAAGGTTGTGAGCGTCTCCTCTTCAGTTCTGCAGGAGGCGGGACCAGAACGGCGAGCAGCCCGCCTCCCTGTACTCCTCAGCTGAGCTGAGGAGTACTTGTTGGCACTGGGAAAGGGAGGGGCTTCTCTGTTACGCATTAGGATGCAGTTCTGTGTGCGTTCATAATCCGGATCAAATCAGAACGTATGACTAATATTTTGTCTACACAGAAATCACCTGAGGGAATATTTTGGAGCATTTCCGTGATGTGACGTTCTCCGTAACGTCTGCCCTGTCAGGGGTGACTGAGGCAGTTTGAAAGGCAAAGGGGGAACAGCTGAGGAACAGCTGAGGAACAGCGGATGTTCCTCACTGCTTTCACTTTAATGCACAGATGCAGGGGAGCTTTGGGAATAAAACCTAGATGTTCCTTTGTTTAAATGTTTTTAACATTCACAATAAAGAAGAAAATGGTCTCATGAGCATCCTGTCTGGTGGCTCCGCCTCCTCTCAGCAGCTGATCCAGCCCGTGTTTGGGTACTGGCGGTACAGACGGGACTCTGGACTCTGGACGCCGTCTGCTGGTGAAGGGATTCACATTTTTCTGCTGCTCGTCTTTGGCGTCTGGTTCTGACCACAAAGCAGAACCGTGGCCGATCTGGTTTGATGGTGAAGATGTCGGATAGCGATGATGGGAGCGGGTCGGTCTGCCTGCTGTTCACATCCAGACTGGTCAGCTCTCTCCGTCTGTGTCTCCAGGCAGACCAAGCCTCTGTCGTTCGCCGACTGCATTGGAGACGAGCTGCCGGTGGGCTGGGAGGAGGCGTACGACCCCGTCATTGGCCCATACTATGTTGACCATAACACCAGTGAGTTCTGCTGCGGTTCTTGCCTCCTCAGCCGCTCCCCTCCTCTAACGTGTGCTCCCCCTGCAGAGAGCACCCAGCTGGAGGACCCGCGGGTGCAGTGGCAGCGGGAGCAGGAGGCCATGCTCCGGGACTACCTCTCTGTGGCGCGCGACGCCCTCACCACCCAGAGGGAGATCTGCCAGGTGAAGGAGCAGCGGCTGCAGCTGGCACAGCAGGAGTACCTGCAGCTGAACGAGGCGTGGAGGGACAAGTCCTCGTCGCAGACTAGCCGTGAGTCTGATTCCTCTGCCAGAAGGTCGTCCATCAGAGGCGTGCTGGCTTTAAGATGCACGACAAACGCACACAGAGGTTCCATGTAGACACTCAGGAGGAGGTTCTGGGGGTGTGGGGTGGTCACAGACCCAAACTGTCTGCTACAGGAAATCTGTCTGTGGGGCCTAAGGGCCCCAGCATCAGGCCTTTCCCATCATGCAGTTCTCCACCCTGGATAAGTTCAGAGCAGGACTTCACTAAGCTAAACTGAGATCCTGTTTGAGTTCATTTCCACTCGTCTAGTTTCTCCAGTCCTGTTGCCTTTAGACGTAAAGATGAGCATTTTCAAATGTGGTGGTTCTGGTCCTGGTTGGAGCTGAATATCAGGGTTTAGAGAGCACACTGACAGACACTGGTGTGGACTCTGGGGGATCCTTATGGCATCTTCAGCGGAAACATTCTGTGGAAATGCAGGACTTCCAGCGGTTTGACCACGATTGACCCGTTCAACCTCTGGACAGAACCTGCTGTGGTTCTGTTGATGTTTGAGACATGAAGAGGAGGAAGAACGCCCTTCTGTCCTCCGTGTCTGTGCTCTGCAGTTTCCTGAACTTCTCTGTTTTCTTCTGCAGTTAATTCCAGATCGTCGTCTTCGAGCAAATACGACCCAGATATCCTGAAAGCCGAGATCGCCACGGCCAAAAGCCGGGTAAGAACCGTCACTGGAGTTTGTTCACACCACGGGGTCAGGTTTGGTTCTGTTTGGTTTTGGGTGTTGAATTTACATCAGATCTGTCTGATGACGGCTTCTGTAAGGAAACGTCAGAAAACCTTCCTATTCTGCAGTTCCTGTGTGTGAAATGAAGGGATAGAGACGCCAGGAAGCACGCATTCATGTCTGCATCGTGGCCAGCCGGGATATTATTGGTTCATCTTTGACTGAGCTGACTCATTTCTGTTATGTTGACTTATATTTCAAAAACACTTCATACAAACGCAAACGTATTTGGAAAGATTCTTTTGTCAGAGAGGAAACAGAAGAAGAGCCTCCCTCTTCAAAATAAAAGAAATCTGCATTTACCAGACAGGTAACAGTAGGCTTTGCCCCCACAGACCATAATACTAATGCAGAATATTCAACAACCGCATGTCTGATGTTACAAGGATGCTAATAATAAAGTTTAGACAAAATCCAAAAACCTTTGTGGTTTTCTAGGACTTAGTTTTTGCAGAGCGGCAGGACTTCATCAGAAATTCACCTCTGAATTGTGGGCGGGACTGTTGGGGCGGAGAAAGCCCGTGTAGATTTCCCATCATCCTTTTGTTTACACCCTCTGCTGCTAGCTTACAGCCCCTCACACGCCCAACCTAACATTAGCGGTGCAACATCAGATCTATCCAGCCGTACCATTTAGATCCAGATTCCAGCTCAGACCAGGAAAACAAAGACGTTCATGGATCTGTGTGTCTGCAGGTGGATGATCAGATGCTACAAGAACACGTTAAGAGCACCAAGAACCCCATCTTCATGGGAGTGGGTCTTTAAATGGATCCATGTGTGTTTGAACTGCAGGAAGTGACCGTTATCTTCTTCCTGCGTCCTTCCAGGTGAACAAGCTGAAGCGGGACCTGGCCTGCATGAAGCAGGAGCTGCAGTTCAAAGAACAAGGCTTTGAGACCCTGAAGCAGTAAGTCTGTCCTCGCTCCCCGCCTGAGTGTTGCTGCTTCCTGCATCAGCTGGAAGTCGGCCTGCCTCCTTCGCTCCATGCTGGCTGAGGCACAGGTCCATTTAGCACAGACACCAGACCAGAGTCTGTGAGGCTCACAGCCTTATGGTCGGGGGGATATTCCTGATGTCCTGAAAGTCCCAAAGTGTCTCAGTCAGTTTTCTGTAAACATCTGTAACATCAGAGGTTCATGTTACATCTTTGCTGATTTAATATCCTAAAGGATTTACCCATCAGCACCCTGGTTAGGAAAAGGCACAAACAAGGTGAACAAAAGTGGATTCAAAAAAGCAGCAATCAATAAATGATTCAGAGCCCGACACTAATGGAAAACACAAAGTCAGCTGTAAAGTCTGTCATCTGTGGCGTTCTGCTGCTCTGACAGCTTTCATGCTGGAGTTGGTGTATGTGAATTTACCGGAAAGACATGAAGCAAACAAGAATCTAAATAAAAACAGGAGAAATGCTGTGGGACGGTGGGAACACGCGTCTGCCTGGGATGCAGCCAGAGAAACATGAAGCTCACACACAATCCAAAAGGAACTGGCCTGAATGTTTGTGACTGAGCTGGACTGTGGAGTAGCAGTTTGCACTGTTACCTCGCTGGTTTGAATCTGGGTCCTTCTTGTGTGGAGTGTGCACGTTGGCCCTCTGCATCCATGGGTCGGGTCATTGGATAAACTTTGGCGCATGAACAACATTGTGAGGACAGACGGCTTAACGAGCATGTGATGCTCTTGTGGTCCGTGCAGACACACCTGTAGCAGGAAACGGGCGTGGTCAAAATGGTATTTACACCAGCAAGCTGTTAAAATGGAGCTCTGCGTTTGGTTCGACCCTTCCTCTGTCTGCGGGTTGTTCCACTTCAAACAGGACGAGGAGCAGATCATCAGCAAACAGACGAGCTGCAGGGTTTGGGTAAAAACCTGGAGGTTTCCTCACAGAGGTGCAGCTTTGTCTCACACTGTGGTTTGTGTGCTCTTTCCTTTGTGTTGCTTTGGCTCCACGTCTTCACCTGTCATGTTTGGTTGCTGACGAGGCGGGTGACGTGGTAGTTTGGGCCGTTGAAGCTGTGAGGAGGATGTGCTCCCTGCTCCTCCTCCTCCTGGAACATTTGTTGTTCCTTGGCTGTCACAGCTGAGCCCCCCCCCCCCCCTTTCCCACTTCCTCATTCAGTTTCCCTCATCCCACTCGGCCTCCCGCCCTGTAGAATGTGGGGGAACCGGTTGTTCTGCGGCTCCGTGACCCAGTGGTGTCCTCAGAGCCTCTGTTGACCTACGGGGCCCCACACTCCAAAGAGACACGGATTTTAGGAATAACAGAAACCTGTGAAAGAGTGAAATGTCAAACGACGCAGAGGAACCGGAAAAACGCAGATGCTCCCTTTAGCAGCTACTCCTGTGTCTGCACGTTAGAGAGCGTCTTTCTAAGGAGGCGGATTCAGATCCAAGTATTTGTTTGGAGAGAAAAAAGTTGAGGCAGTTTGAACAAAACAGCTGCTTGTTTTTGAGGAGGCATTAGGCTCCTCCTCCGATCAAAAAGACTAAAGATCTTAAAACAAAAGCTGCAGGTTTAAGCAAAAGCATCCACCCCCCCCCCCCCCCTTCCTGATTTTGACTTTTCTTGAGTCTTGTTGTGTAGGAAACATCCAAAGACTGTTTGAATTTGACCACAATTGTATTCTTACACCAAAGACTTTCGTCGTCCCCGTAGGAAAAAAGACAGGTTCTGAAGTTGCGCCCCCTGCAGGACTGTGGCTCTTGTTGGCAGCTGTCTGTGGAGTTGACCACAAACGGCAGGACGCGTGACCAAAGCTCTGATGGACGTTTCTCTTCTTCTCCAGGATTGACCTGAAGGTGTCCAGCAGCCTGAGCGGCTATAAGGTTCAGGAGACGCAGGCTATCCTCAGTGAGGTTCGCTCCATCCGAGACGCCATCAGCTCCGGGGAGAAGGAGAAGCAGGAGCTCATGCAGGTTTGTTGGCGTGTCTCCTGTTGAACAGCAGGGGGCGCTGGCGTGCTCCACTTCACTTGACTTCTGTCTTCACATCGTGGTGCGTTCGGGTGTCGCTGCTTCATTTTGTTGATCCCCAGCCCTGATGTTTCAGTCTTCTCTGCTGCTCGCCACATAAATTCACGGGAACGCCATCTGTCTTATGACAGGCTACGGCTAAAGGCAGAGGGAGAATAAACAAGCAATTTAGCAGTTAAACCTTTTGTTTAGATGATGAACCCTAAAATAATAACTAGGAGGAGCTGCATTTCCAGAAGAAAAAGCAGGTTTGAATGCTGTACTGCTGAATGAAAATAAAACCGAAAGGGTAATAATTGAAAAAAATATATATATAAAAAAAGAAAAAATCAAAGTTGGCCATAAAGTGAAAACATTACAATAACAAAAAGGTATGTTTGTGAAAAATGCCACAGCCGGGTATCGAACCAGCGAGCTTCTGCACCACAGATTCCCCATGTATTTCAATAGAGGCAGAAATCCTGGAATATCTGGAAAAGTTCAAGGATGTGAAGAACCAAAAGTCACAGCTGGAAAAACCTGAAAGAGCTGAACATTTGAATAGTTGAATGGTTGAAATAGATGAAAAACTGTAGGAGAAGATAAGGGGCAAAAAATGTGGAAGAAACTATAAAAAAGACAGAAACAGGAAAACAATGATTGATTGAATGTTTTATAGCATTCAACCCATAGTAGTAATAATAATAATGGTGATGATGGATTGGATTTTTTCTGTGCTTTTCCAGACGCTCAGAGTTCTTACAGTGTGTATCTGTTATTCATTCCCTCCAAAGTCCAGTTCCTCTGAAGAACAGAACTCTGAGATAACAAAACCCAAAGGAACCTTCAGACACGACAAAAAGCACCAAACCAGAGAGAATGACTTGGTTTTCAGAACTAGCACTGTGTGGTCTCCTGTGACCGCTGTTTGTCTGGACCTTTACTGACAACAGTGACACCTGGTGGCTGAGTTCAGTCATAGCAACTGCATCATTTAAGATTAAAAACAAACACAAATGAAGACCACACCAGGGGGGTGTTCCAGACAGCAGGTTCTGCTAGCTCCCATGGTAAGTTTGAGGCTAAGGAAGTGGATAACCTCAGCTTTCAGTTCCAGAAATGGAGGTATGTTTCAGGGTATGTAATGTTGCCATAGCAACTCATGCTCTGAACATAACCTGGTCTGGAGCAGGTTTAGTTGAAGGTTAGTTTGTTTTCAGAGAGGTGCAGCAGCATGGCGTGTCCATTTGAAGATGATTTAGTGGATGAAGAAGCTCAGATAATACTTTTTCCACCGTGAGAGGCTGATAAGACCATATATGGATGTTGGAACACGTAGTTTTCAGACAGTTATTTTACTTTCATTCAATTAAGTAGGTGTAACTTTGGTGCTGCTGTTAGATCGGCACCGCAAGGGATTGTGGGATACCATTCCCTTTGTCTGTCTGGACGGATTTGGGTTTAAGTGTGGCTTTTTGACCAAATGTCTGTTTTACTGTGTTTTGCCGAGCTATTTTGTCCTGCTATGCTTAATTCTCTGCACCATGAGTGAGAGGGAGGGAGAGGAGGATGAGGTTAATTGGCACTCGTACTGTGTAGCAGTGTAATGTTAAAGCTGGAGAAATGGTAAATGATTCAACGCTGTAAATCTCTATTGTTTCTTTCTTTTTATTGTTATACAAATGAGTAGACCACACCAGAGCTCAGGAAGCTCTGGAAGTTCTGTTTCATCCTTGTTGACCTGAAGCTTCGAGCGCTTCATGAAGCCCTGCAGAAACTGAGGCTGTATTCAGACCAGACACATTTGGTTGGCTTAAAGTGAACCAGAGTTCGTTTCCCCCATAATCCAGAACAAATTTTCAGTCTGAATAGACCCTAAGCGGTCAAATGTAAAGCAGTGACTGTCGTGTTATCAAAGAAGAAAAAGCTCCAACTCTTTCCTTGTTACTGCAACTCCGCTGACAATGCTTCTTCCACGGTTTTCTGTCTCGTTACGCGCCTGGCGCTGCTGGGACGTCATCCTAAACGCCACCTTATAGTTTCCTCACACCACAACCATGAGTCCCAGAAACTCACAGAAAGGTGGTCGGATGATTCAGGCTCATTCAAACAGCTTCTAACGTGATCCACATCACTGCTCACTGTTTTCCTGACCATCTATACATCATCAACACGTATCACCTTCTTAGCCGCCGTCTCCCGGTAACCGCCGTGCAGCACGCCTCCACCAAAGTGAAAAGTGTTGGACCTGACGTTGATCCAGACGTTCAGAACCGCTCAGTGAAATATAAAGTTGGAATGGGTGAACTATCCCAACAAGGACTGCAAACGCAGGACGTCCATTATTTCTGGCTGTTATTATTATGATTTCTCCTGACCAATGAGTGCAGAGACCTTCAGTCACATGGTTTGGTTTACAACCTTTGGTTTGAAATGGAAAAGTCTGCTTGACGGCGGTGTGACTACAGACCAAACGGATGGTTCAGGACTCGAACTGGACCAACTCTAACATTCAACAGAATCTCTGGGGAAAATCCAAACTCAGATTAGACTTTTTTCAGAAACTCGCCGTGCTGAAGGATGGATTTGAGCTGGACTCGGGCTCCCAGCAGGAGCTGTGGGGCAGTGGTCCCACCACTCCCAACTTCCAGGCGTCCATCCCTCGCCTGTTCTCGGACGCCGGCTCTCAGACGGACATCCCTGCGGAGGTGAGTCGGACGCAGAGCAGGATGAAAAACTTCAATATGTGTCTCTGTTTGATTTCGCTGCATCGGCTACAATAGTCTGACAGACTTTTTTTGGTTTTGGAAATTCTGTGAAAAGGTTACGGAAAAGTTATAGAAAACTATTGCTAAAAGAGTGTTCGAACCCTGGCAGAGGAGCAGGTAGCTTCAGGAGCAGACAGGAGGACAGTTCAGACTAAACCTGAGTGAATCCACTGAACGCCGCTGATGGAAGTCAGCAGGAGTTTTCTAGGGTCCTGCAGTGCGGTCCATCAAACGGAATTTACCTTCAGTGCTGAGTTCCTGTTAAAACACAAGCCGCTGAAGTAAATCCTCCAGAGAGGAGGAGGTGACGTTTTCACGCAGCAGGAGGTCTCTGCCTCAGCAGCTCCAGGTCCTCCTGCTGAGCCCCAAAGGAAAAGCTGACTCAGCCAAAAAGCAAGCATGGGGGTGGTCTGGTAGTGATATGGACCCAGCTCCCTGACCCCCCCAGCAAAGGTGTGCAGTCCAGACAGGAAGTGTGAGCGCACTCTTCATGTTGTGTTTGTTTTTCTGGTCAGCTGACGATGGGCAGCAGCAAACTGGCCGAGAAGGTGCGACTGAGCCTGAAGTACGAGGAGACCAAGAGACGGTAGATGCTGCTTTTCCATCGTTTCATCATCGGATCACCTCCTGCTGGCCGATTCACCGCCGCGTCTTTTCGTTCTCCTCTCTTCTCAGGATAGCCACCATTGAGGTGCAGATCGCTAAACTGGACAGTGAAGCGTGGCCGGGTCTTCTGGACCCAGAGCGAGACCGCCTCATCCTCATCAACGAGAAGGAGGAGCTACTGAAGGAGCTGCAGTACGTCAGCCCCCGCCAGCGTCTGGAGCCAAACGACGCCGAGAAGCTGGAGTCGGAGAGGAAGCGTCTGGAGAAGGACCTGCAGGCTGCCAGAGACAACCAGAGCAAGGCGCTGACAGAGAGGTGAGCCCACGACCACCAGCAGGTAGAACGGGGAACGACACCCAGATGGCATCCATCACCCTCCACTTCTTCAGGCCACGATGCAGCAGATGAGACGGCTGAAGATCACCTTCACGAATCGATGCTTTCATTCTTTTGTCGTGCGAGTTCTGGGAGGACGTGAATGGGCAGGACAACCTTCTGATTCCCTTTAATCCTGAAATTCCAGGAGAACCTGGACAGCAGTCAGGATGAAAGGAGCAGTTCCAGATTGTTGCTGCTTGAAGGAGGATTTAGTGTTTTTGAAACGTCTGCTGAAGCTTTGAAGGAACCTCGGACTGAAGATACGTGACTGATCCAGTTAGGCGAAGCTTCAGATGCTGAGGAAGAAGCTCCAGAACGCGGCTCCACCGAGGAAGAGTGTGAGGAAGAGGAAGGTTAACGCACTAGATGCTTTAGTCTCGTGGTTCTGGAGGGGTCAGCTCATCTGTAGGTCATGATGATGATGATGATGATGATGATGATGACCCCCCCGTTTTTTTCTAACATGCGTCCCGTTGTTCGGTGTTCAGGTCCGGCTCCACCTGAGCTCAGCTCTTTGTGCTTCGTCTCCTGTTCCTGAAAGCTGAGACGCCGCTGTCAGCCGGGCTGTTGTCCTCCACAAATGCGAGTCAGCCCCCCCAAAACAAAATCTGAAAATGCCTAGCTCTGTTCTGAACGGTCTACCTGTGGTTTGGTTCTGGGCCGTCAGGGTTCTGCAGAACCAGGATCAAGCATTTTGTGTTCAGCCACAGGTTAAGGAGGTGGGGGTGGGTGGGGGTTCTTCGCCTTTTCCTCCAGAGTCTGTGTGTAAACACGCGGTGGGCGGGTGGAGATCAAGGAGCTGCAGCAAGACCGCATCCTCAGGCTCCTCCCCCTGTTGTTTCAGGCTGCGGCTCCACTGCAGGAGGAGCAAGCTGGTCCGAGAGCTGGAGGAGATGGTCCGCCTGGCCACGTCGCTGCACATGCAGCTGAAGAGGTCCGTTCACCGACACTCATCATTCAGAACCCAGAACAGAACATTAGGGACTACCGTGCTGCTAAAAACGTTTTTACTTTCTGTTAAACGTCTTACAGAAATATGGTTAGAGAAAGTGGGCGGGCTCTCGTCCCACGCTCAAAGCGTTTGACAGATTCTCCCGTGCCAGCTTTCAGTGGAAGGGGTGTGTCATCTAAATGTACAGGGAGTGCAGAATTAGTAGACAAGTTGTATTTTTGAGGATTCATTCTATTATTGAACAACAACCATGTCCTTAATGAATCCAAAAACTCATTCATATCAAAGATGAATATTGTAGGAAGTAGTTTAGTTTGTTTTTAGTTTGAGCTATTTCAGCAGGATATCTGTGTGCAGGTGACTATTACTGTGCAGAATTATTAGGCAACTTAACAAAAAACAAATATATTCCCATTTCAATGATTTATTTTCACCAGTGAAACCAATAGAACATCTCAACATTCACAATAAAATCTACATTTCTGACATTCAAACAAAACAAAAACAAATCAGTGACCAATGTAGCCACCTCCAGAGTGTAGGACACTCCAAAGCTTGCCTTCCATGGATTCTGTCAGTGTTTGGATCTGTTCACCATCAACATTGGCTGCGGCAGCTACCACAGCCTCCCAGACACTGTTCAGAGAGGTGGACTGTTTCCCTCCTTTTAAATCTCACATTTCATGATGGATCACAGGTTCTCTATGGGGTTCAGATCAGGTGAACAAGGAGGCCAAGTCATTAGTTTCTCTTCTTTCAGACCCTTTCTTGCCAGCCACGCTGTGGAGTACTTGGACGCGTGTGATGGAGCATTGTCCTGCAGGAAAATCATGTTTTTCCTGAAGGATGCAGACTTCTTCCTGTACCACTGCTTGAAGAAGGTGTCTTCCAGAAACTGGGAGTTGAGCTCGACTCCATCCTCAACCCCAAAAGGCCCCACAAGCTCATCTTTGATGATACCAGCCCAAACCACTACTCCACCTCCACCTTGCTGGCGTCTGAGTGGGACTGGAGCTCTCTGCCCTTTACCCATCCAGCCATGGGCCCATCCATCTGCCCTTTACCCATCCAGCCACGGGCCCATCCATCCATCTGGCCCATCAAGACTCACTCTCATGTCATCAGTCCATAAAACCTTAGAAAAATCAGTCTGGAGATATTTCTTTGGCCAGTCCTGACGTTTCAGCTTGTGTGTGTTGTTCAGTGGTGGTCGTTTTCCAGCCTTTCTTACCTTGGCCATGTCTCTGAGTGTTGAACACCTTGTTGCTTTTGGGCACTCCAGTGATGTTGCAGCTCTGAAATATGGCAAAACTGGTGGCAAGTGGCATCTTGGCAGCTGTACGCTTGACTTTTCTCAGTTCACGGGCAGTTATTTTGCGCCTTGGTTTTTCCACACACTTCTTGCGACCCTGTTGACTATTTTGAGTGAAACTTCTTGATTGTTGGATGATCACGCTTCAGAAGCTTGGCTATTTTAAGAGTGCTGCATCCCTCTGCAAGATATCTCACTATTTTTGACTTTTCAGAGCCTGTCTAGTCCTTCTTTTGACCCATTTTGCCCAAGGAAAGGAAGTTGCCTGATAATTATGCACACCTGATAAGCGTGTTGATGTCATTAAACCACACCCCTTCTCATTACTGAGATGCAGATCACCTAATATGCTTCATTGGTAGTATGCTTTGGAGCCTACACAGCTTGGAGTTAGACAACATGCATGAAGAAGATGATGTGGTCAAAATACTCATTTGCCTAATAATTCTGCACTCCCTGTAGACGGGCCAATCGCAGACACATCACAGAAAACATGGCGACCAGAAGCAAGGCATTTGGATGACATCACACACGATCCGTCCAGTTAGAGTATACAGTCAAGGATTTTAACTTAAACCCACACAAGCTAAAAGAAATTAACCCTTTAGGTGTCGCCGGCGGTTAATTTGTGGAAATTTACCAAACACAAAACTGAAAGAAAACCTCAAACGTAGAGAAAATGCCTCCAATGTCTTAACAATAAACCCTTTGCCCCCCAGCCTGTCGGACAGCACCCTCTCCTGTTCGTCCAGCAGCAGCCGGGGCTCCCTCACGTCCAGCCGCGCCTCTTTGGCCACCACCTCCAGCTTAGGCTCCGCCTCTTCGCTCAGTTTCACGGATATCTACCTGGAGCAGCCCGAGCTGGCCGACCCGGACCTCCGGAACAAACTGGACACCCTCCTGCAGGAAGGAGGTCAGGTGGGCTACCGGCCCTCCAGCTCCATCACCACCATCCACGAGCACGAGGTGGTGACGGGCTGTGGGGGGAGGGACCAGGGAAGGGCTCAGGGCAAAGCCGGGGCAGACCCAGAGGGTTCTGGTTCTGGTGTTGGAGCAGAGACTTCCAGGATCCAGGCCCTCAGGCTGACAGAGACCCCTCACTCCATGAGCTCCTTGTCTCCACGCTCGTCTCTGTCCTCGCTGTCTCCGCCCTGTTCGCCACTGGTCTCTGACACTCACTTCATGCCGGGCGACACCTTTGCCGGCCCGGCGGGGTCCAGCGGGTCGGGCCTGGACCTGGAGCTTCACAGCAGGCTGGCAGAGCTAGAGCTGGACTCTGATGAGAAGCAGGCAGAGGAGAAGCTGAACCACAACGTTCTGAGCGACGGGGCGAAAGGTGAGGAGCCGATGCCGACTCAGCACACGGTAACCATGACAACAGCTGAAAACAGCAACAACATTCACCACCAGAAAACAACGAGGAAACTCAACAGCAATGGTTCAGTCAGCCCGGCAGTGGTGGCTTTGTGGTGACGGGGAACGGGGGGGCAGAAGAATGTGAGTGAGTGTGAGAGTGCTTGGGTGGGGACAGGCCTGGGATAGATAGATACGTATCTATCTAGATACATATCTATAGATACATATCTATCTATACATATGTATCTATATAAATACGTATCTATAGATATGTATCTAGATACATATCTATCTAGATACATATGTATCTATATAAATACGTATCTATAGATATGTATCTATAGATATGTATCTAGATACATATCTATCTAGATACATATGTATCTATAGATATGTATCTAGATAGATATGTATCTATAGATATGTATCTAGATAGATACGTATCTAGATAAGATAGATACGTATCTATCTAGATCGATGTATATCTATCTATAGATAGATATTTCTCATTTGTTTCCTCAGCTGTAGTTTTGAAATACTGGTCTATAAATCTGTGATCCGGTGAGTCAGATCAGAGGATTTGGTAATCCAAATCCCTTTCATCCTGATCCAAAGTTCTGAGATACTGGACCCAGGTTGGTCTCTGGAGTGAAGCTCCTGAAGGCAAAGATAGGAAACGATGCCGATGCAGAGCAGCAGGTACAAGCCGCTGTCACAGTAAACCCTCTGGCTCACATCAGAAAGGTGATGCTGCAGCTGAAACCTGACAGGTGGGAGTAAAGCGGGGGGGGGGCATTGCTGTGGAGTTGGAGTGAAAGCGGCAGGCGGGTTGGAGATGAAGGTGAAAGGTGGCTGCGGTGTCTGGTGTCCTCCTGGCTCCCCGTCTCGCTCAGAACTTTCTCTGAGAGCGTTCTGATCCAAAGCGTTTCTAATGAACATCTTCATCTTCAACTTCTCCGTCTGATGATGATGATGGAACCACGACAGATTTTTGACCGTTTTTGGACGACAGCAATTCTGGTTAAAGCAAAAATGTCTTTTCTGAAATATTTTATGGATAAAGGAATTTTGTTGTATAACAATGAGAAGTTCTGATATTTCCTTTTTTCTTCCTTGGCCATCAAACTCAGCTCGCCAGCTTCAAGGGGCGGGGCCAAAGAAGACCGGCGTGACATCGGCGGTATCGGATGAGTCTGTCGCCGGGGACAGCGGAGTTTACGAACCGTCAGAGAGGAAGTACGATGGGTTTCAGGAGCAGAATATTCTTTTTTTGTTGACTCATTTGTGAAGGAGTGAGTTCAGGCTAAACGTTGTATTGACGTCCAGAGAAGGGAAACACTGGCACCCAGTGGACAGACGAAGAATTACACTCCCAGAAAATGTAGAGGTTTAGATTTTATTTTGAAAGGTTTAGTGTTGTTCTACACATTTTCAGCCATAGAAGAAGACTGATTCTGAATTTCAGGTGACAAAAGCAACTTTCGAGTGTTTGTTGGCTGCAGGTCCTCCCGAGTCGTCCCGAGTCTTCCCTAACTTGTCCTGGTTTCATGTGCCGTGTTCCTCCAGGCCGGGCCTTCCAGCAGAACCGTTCCACGGCTCAGGGGAGGACAGGCTGGCGCCGGGCTGCTCTCAGGTGCAGCTCGGCTTCCGTTACGAGTCCAGAGAGCAGCGCTTCAGCGTCCTCGTCATGCAGCTGTCCAACTGCAGCGCCCTCTGTCTGCCAGCGGAGCAGAAAACGTAGGAAATGTTCCGTCCACGTTTGCCTCTGTGTCATCAGAACATCAGAAGGTTGATGGCAGCTCTTGGCGGTTTTCTGGTGTTTCTGAATCTTTCCTTTGGCTGAAACTCTGTGAACTTTCTGTCCGTCTCCTGGGAGATCGCCGGAGTAAGAAGTTGCATTTCTCTGCTCGCTGATGAGTTTTGTTGTAAAATATCAGAAAATCAGGAAAAGCTTGAATTGCTGAGTCATCAGAGATTCTGTAGGCTGGACTGAGTGTTACTGACAGACATGGCAACAGGAAGTGACCCGTGTCAACGTCCTGAACGGCGTTTCTTTGTACTTTGAGTGGCTCAAACCGCTGATGACCACTGTGTTCCTGGTTCCTCAGGCACGTGCGCATGGCCATGCTGCCGTGCACGCAGGCCACCCGCTGCCTCTTCCGCACCCGCAGCTGGCTGCCTCAGGACGTGGTGGTGATCAACGAGGTGTTTGGCATGCAGATTTCCCACAGTGCTTTGCGGCAAAAGACCCTGAGGGTTGATGTCTGCTACACCAGCAAATCGGGCCACGAGAAGTGTGCGGTGAGACCGACATCAGCTGATCGTCCTACATTTAGACTGTGTTGGTGCTCATGAAACCTCCCCCTGCTCCCCCTCCTTCTCCCCCTGCTCCCCCTCCTCCAGGCGGGGGCTCAGATCAGCTTGGCGGATGTCAGCTGTGTGGAGGACAGATGCTCCAGGTGGTTTAACCTTCTGAGCCGCGTCCACAGCACACCTGAGAACAACAAGGACAGCAGAGGGGCGGAGACTTCTGCACAGGTACCCCAGTGGACCGGGTTGGAACTACACCCGTCAGTTCTGCTGCTGCTTCCTTCCATTGGTCTAAATCAGGGGGGTCCAAATCCAGGCCTCAAGGGCCGGCAACCTGCTGGTTTTCCAGACACCCACCCTGCTCATCTGCCTGGATCAGGTGTGTTTAGCCAATTAGGAGCTTCAAAGGCAGGTTGATTGGAAAACATGTAGGACACCGGCCCTTGAGGCCTGGAATTGGACACCCCTGGTCTAAATCCTGCAGAGTTTTACAGATGGTTTCCTTTTCAGTGGAAAAACCCAAAAACTTTAAAGGAACATTTATAGACGTGTTCTGGTTCAGATCCTCCACCGTCTTAGCAGGCGGTCACATGACCACTGATCACCAGATGGTCATGATGTCATTGAGTATCTGCTGAAGGGGTATCTGCTGAAGGGGTATCTGCTGAAGGGGTATCTGCTGAAGGGGTATCTGCTGAAGGGGTATCTGCTGAAGGGGTATCTGCTGAAGGCAGCAGCAGGACCCTCACAGTCTTCGTTGGGGTTTCAGGTGGATGTTTGCAGCAGTGGAGCAGCTGAAGATGGGGAGGAAGACGAGTGGTGAGTCCTTCCTCTTCGCCGCGTGGTTGGTGTGGATCGGCCTAGTTCAGCACGTTTCACTCATGTTTAAACTGAAACTTCAAT
Source organism: Oryzias curvinotus (assembly GCA_023969325.1). Taxonomy (NCBI): domain Eukaryota; kingdom Metazoa; phylum Chordata; class Actinopteri; order Beloniformes; family Adrianichthyidae; genus Oryzias; species Oryzias curvinotus. The sequence goes on from CM043719.1 coordinate 515,986, forward strand.
ATGAAAACATTCAAATCTTTGAGACAGAATAGTCAGACGAGTTTGTAAACTAAATCTTCATCGTGGAGCACGAGCAGGATTTTTTCACGTTCAGTGTCTTCATGCAGCCCAAGGATGAAGATGTCAGAGCGTCTCCTGACTGACGTGACTCGTGTGCTCAGGCACAGCGACCCTTTTGAGGCTGATGTGTTCGAGGAATCAAATGGCGTGGAGGAGGCGGGGCCTCTGCATGCTGGGAATGGAGTTTTTCCATACAACAGCCAATGGGAGACGGAGGAAGAGGAGGAAAAAGCCAACCAACCCCCCCATCCTTCAGCAGAGAGGGTGACGGCCGTTTCTTCAGTCATAGAACAGGTTTCAACACCTGAAATCCTGTAAATGTTTCTCTATCCAAACATCTTTTGGTCTCCACAGGTCAACAAGGAGACGAGTACGGAGAGCGCGACGGCGTCCCATCACTGCTCTGTGGTCCGGCCTAAGGAGAGGCGCCCCGACCTCCACCAGAACCCCTTCATGAGGGGCCACACCATCATCCGGTCCAAGACCTTCTCCCCTGGACCTCAGAGCCAGTACATCTGCAGGGTACCTGCAGCTCCAGGCGCTAGCGCAGACTCTGTGGCGGCCGCGGCGCTTCACTGACGCTCTGGTCCTTTCAGATCAACCGCAGCGACAGCGACAGCTCCACGCTCTCCAAGAAGTCTCCGTTTGTCAGGAACGCCTCCGAGAGACGCAGCATGCGCATGAAGAAGGTGAAACGTCTGTCTGGGGGCTTGTCCGGGATCTTCTGTTTGTTTGTGCTGGGCAGCTCATTCTGAGGCTTCTGTTGGAGTTTGGTCGGAAGTGACTTTCCTCTTATTATTGTTTTTGAAAGAGGAGCCAAGAACGGAGATCAGGTTCCTCTTGAAAAAAGAAAAACAATCAATCCTGCAGATGAAATCAGATGAAATCTGTAAATGAGGAACATTAGTTGTAGTTTTGTTATATGGGACCCTTTCATGTCAGGCTGTCCAGTTCACTTTTCTTGCAGAGATTTTGTTTCTAGAGGACATAAAGAAAAGGCTTGAACGCAAACCCACATGTACTTTACAGTCACCCCCCCTCTGTGTGTAAACACTGGCTCCGCCTTCTGAACATTGAGCCAATCAGGAGACAGCAGCAGGAGAGCAATTGAATTGTCACCAATCAGAACGCAGAGCCGTGTCGATCAGACAGCTGGAGTTCAGTTTGACCGTAAACATCACTCACCATGACTCAGCATTTTTAAGGGGGTCATCCACCAGCCTGCTTTCTCCCTCCACCTGCAGCCTCCGGTGCCGGCCAAAAGCCTGGACGGCCTCCTTCAGACCTCCCTGGACCTGGAGCTGGACCTGCAGGTGTCTCGGACGCGGCAGGCCCGGCTGGCCCAGGAGCTGCGGGTCCTGCGGGAGCTGAAGAGGCAGCTGGAGAAGGCCCGGACGGAGGGCCAGAAGGAGCTTCCTGTCTGGGTGCAGGAGGACGAGCGCTTCCGCCTCCTCCTCAGGCAGGCGGAGAAGCAGGTACTAGCGGGAGACCCGATCCGGTCTCTGCCTTTTACTGCGGGTTTTACTGAGCCGCATTCTGCTTCTGACCCAGACTCCTGAGGAGCAGCTGCAGGAGAAGAGAGTGGAGAAGATGATGAGAACCGCAACCAAGGACGTCCACAAGATCAGAGCGCAGAGCCGGAAGGAGCTCCCCGAGATCCAGACCTTCAGGTACGACCGCCAGACTCCAGCCGCCGGACGTGTGAAGAGCCCAGCAGACCGTCTGCAGGTTCCATCAGCAGCTTATTGCTCTGGTAGAGCGTCTGCCCTGAGACTCTGAGGTTGTGGGCTCAAACCCACATGTAGGTAAAAACTCTAAATGCATGGTTTAAAGCCCCCCTGCTTGACACTCAGCTATAAGGAGTTGGGTTGCAGTTCACGGATCCGCCAGTAGAGGGGATGCAGAAAAATGCAGAAAACTGGTGCCTCATTTGTGCAGCAGTTGATCTATGTGCTATTTTCCCAGCGGTCTGGTCCGCTTTCAGACAGAGGCTCCCTCCTGAGGGCGCATTTACCGACGCCGCTTTTCCATCAGATTGACATACATGATAAACGCCGCATGACGCGTCTCTTTGTGGTTCCAGGGAGAAGATGGCGTTCTTCACTCGAGCCAAGGCCTGCATCCCCGACCTGCCAGCTGACAGCGTGTAGAGCAGCATTTCCTCCGGTTCTCCAGCGTGTCGGGAGCTTTGCTCTGGAAGTTTAGGGCGTAGGTAGGAAGGAAACACCTGGCGTTCCGTCATGATGGCGGCGTCCAGCGGTCGCTCTGACCTCCAGTTTACACAAACAGCCCATCATTCCTGCAGGCACCCGAGGCTTTTATTGTGAAATCGCACAGGAACGGCACTGCAGGGATGGGGCGGTATTAAACGCTTCACCTGTGACAGACGTGTTTTACGGCGTTCTGACACGTGTTTCGTTCAGCTTCATGTTCCCGCCTCGTGTTTGTAAATATCAACCACAGTTTAAAGTTAGAATCCTTCAGATGATTCGTTTTAAAGCTACCTTCAAATAACAGTTTGTTTTTGAGAAGATCATTTTCCATAGATCCAGCTCCTGTCAGTCAAACTCCTCTGTCCAGAACCAGAACCTGATCCAGAGTTCTGAACAGAACCTTCGGAATTACTGCAAAATGTACTTTCATTGCAGTTTTCCTGCTTCTCTGCAGCAAATCCATCATTTAGGAAAAACTGTCTGCTCTGGACAGTTGCCATGACGACCTCTCCACACTCCTCTCAACCGGGTTTTGGGTTAGAAAATAGCTTTCTGCAAACGTTTCTGACATCAAGACTCTGAGAGGTTATCATAAAGAGATCCCACCTTTACGCAGGCCGCCATGTTGGCGTGACGTTGAGCAGATGCTTGTTGAACCTCCACCATTTGGCCACGCCCACATTGCACTCAGTGGTTTTGCGTTAATGATGTGGCGAGCAGAAGACTTTGTTGATGTGGGGACGTTTTTAAGTGAAACAGAATGATGAGTCGGAGCAGAGAGGAGGTACGGTAACTCCTGAATGTGACTAAGCTGGACGTTCTCCAGCCGTGAACAGCTGCTGGCGTTCCCGCCACCGTTTATGACCGAGCGGAGCGGCCCTCACAAATGTTCCGGCAGACAAAAATAGTTGAGTTTTCTTTAGCTTAAACTGGCAGAGATTCAGCGCGATGCCCATGTTTCCACCAGAATGCTTCTTTTCTAAAGGAAGATTTGGTCTGAAGGAGCTGCAGTGACCCGGTCTCACCACAGGGGTCGCCAGATCCAACAAAAGGATCATCCTGAGGATTGTAGCTGTAACTGTTTATGAAGGTCGCACAAACTCACCACAGCGTCACACAGGAAAGCTGGAGACTTGGTAAACATTAGCGTAGAAACTGCACTAGAGCTGGCTAACACTCAGGTAGATGATGGTAGTCTGATAGTTCGCACTTTAACCACCTTTAGGAAGAGATAAACGGCGTTTTCTAGAGAAAGCCGTGCCTCTGGCTGGAATGATTAACTGTAGAAGCACACAATGATTGTGGAAACACGCAGGAAGTGAAGATCAAATGTATTTTCTTATTGAATGTATGAATGTGTGGGAAACTGTCCAGTCAGCTGACAGGAAGTCAGAAGCTCCACCCTTTTTTCTGATTGGCTGGTGGGAAAATGTGATTATCTTTTTTTTTTCTTGTTCTACGCTGTGGTGGCGTGTTGTGTTTTTAGAATCCAAGCTTTAAGTTCTGGACGTCATGGAGGAGCACCAGCTTCAGATGGTTTCAGCTCTGTGGGGTTAAAGGTCACGGCTTTAGCTGTTCCTGCTGCCCCCATGTGGCCATAACTCCCATAAAAGCATTTGGCTTCTGCTTCCTGTCCTGCAGGAGCCGCCTGTCGTTTGAGTTCTAAGTGTGAAGGCTCCTGCTCACAGGAAGTGTTGGTTTTTGAACAGGAAGCTGCGACTGCGCTGCAGGAAGTTTCTGACCATCGCACCTCTGCTCCGTTTAGCGTTTCCTGGGGTCTCCAGCCCCGAGCCGCAGGACCTCACTGGTTTGGTTTACAGACGTGCCTCAAAAACCAGAAGTTTCAGAAACGCTTTTGTATTATTCGAAGTTTTACTGCAGATCGGTGACTTGTAGTATTATTATCGTTCATATTTAGTTTATTTGCAGCATAAAAACATTTAGAGTTAAATACAGAACACAACTAAACAATATTTAGAATAAAAAACATCAAATCTTTTCATTTCCTTCTGGTAAAATACTGATGGAAATCAAGCTGGAGTTGGTCTGATCCAGTAAGTTCTGGATCCAAACCGTCGGGGGCCAAAGGTGGGCTTTGGAGCGACCCGCCTGAACAGAGGAGGTTCTAGCAGACGAAGGAAACGTGGATCTGCTCCGTGCTGTCAGTCCAGGACGTTCCTGTTGGGCTCAGGAGCAGACGCTCTTCACTTTAGCTCCTCTGCTCGTTCTGAAGGTCCGTTTGTTTTGCTGACCTGGGCTGCTAAAGCTCTTTGTGAGCAGACGTCGTCTTATAGGTCAGACGTATTGATTCCAGATGATGCTGTTAACTAAAACATTTCACTGGTCCAAGTTCAGAACCCTGAGGAACACCAGGAAACCTTTTGGATGTTTTATTTCATACTTGAAGCTCAGAAAAGATTCAAACAAGCAAAAGCTGAGCTTTGATTGGACGGTTCAGACTGATCAGGTGAGGCGACTTCCTGCAGGTGAGCGCAGCATGCCGAAGCCAGAGGCCCTCAGGCGGAGCTGCAGCACTTAGGCGTTAAAACGTCTGAGGATGAGAAGAGAAAACACCTGTTTTCATCTGGAAGGGAGCCGCTTTTCCACAAATTCTCTTTTTCCGTTTTCCTTCCATGACTCTTCGGCCGCTCAGCTGACAGACGTGCAGCGTGTATTTATTGCACTTCTTGGATGTGGGTGTGTTTGTGTTTTTGTCGTTTGGAGAGTCCAGAGAAGCTGTGAATGTGATCCTCGGACACTGAAATGTAAATATCTCACCAGCACACAACAGACGTCATCAGAAAAATGTACGTTTTTGTAGTTTCACAATAAAAGAGTTCTCTTCTGTCCGTCTGTGATGTGGTTTATTCCTACATCTGCTGAACATCTAGAGTTCAGATGGGTTCAGACCTGCAGCTGAGAGTCTGTCACTCCATACGTCCTGGTCTAGGCTCAGGTGAGCGTACCTGCTCAGCCCTTTCAACATAAGAGCCCAGCCCCAGCACTGAAGCTCTTCTATTAGATTCAAAGTTTAGGAAGATAAAAGCCCTGGTCACAATATAGAATGTTTTTTTATTTTGAAAGTAGTTTTATCATTTCTTCTGTGAAAATTTAGATTATTTTAAAAACATTTTAGGCTTTGGCGCCAGAGGGCGGAGCTTATTGCTCTCAGTGAGAAACTTTGCCTCCGATTTAAAAATCCTGACAAAAACCAATCAATCCGAGTGTTTCCCAGCCGCTCCTCGGGACACGCCGGGCCGTGCTCAAGACCACAAACACCTGAGGCTGCTTCCTGAGGGGAGGGGTCAAACACAGGGAACCGATGTCACAAACCAGGTGTGACAGTAATAGATTACTTGTATGATTGTTGATGAAACTACATGACCATTACATAAAAGCAGTTTTAATTATTTACAGTTTATTTTATTTTACAAATGAGGTTGATAACAATTATCAGGAAAAACTACTCCTCGAAATGTTAAGACATGTTTCATAGTTGATGAAGTTGCAGAAGAATTCAGTTTGATCATATCTGAATTTTGTCTGGTGTGCTTCAGGTAAATCCCTATAACTAGGAACAGGAGTGTTTAGGAGAATAGAACCGGATCTTCTGTTATGTCAAACATATTAAACATAGTTTATACTTATAGTTTATATCATAAATAATAGCTGTTTTCGTCAGATAAAACAAACACACTCGGACAGACGCGCTCGGACCTTTCGGGTCTGCAGAACCACCTTTCGCCGGTAGGTGGCGACTCCCGCTATGATTCTACACAAAGGTCGTAGAAGAAGACGACCCGGAAACGGTCAGAAGTTTACCAGCCCCGCTGCCGGTTTCATCAGCATCGTGTTTCCTTACCTTCCTTGCTATTCACGCAGGTCCCGCAGCATTCTGTCCCGCAGCATTCTATCTCAGACATGGGAGAGCGCGTGAGCGAGCACACCGCGCGGCTGCAGCAGCAGGTTAGCTAACATTAGCATGGCGCGTGCGCACGAACCAAGCCGCGTCCTCAGATTTTAACTGTTTTTTGTGCTTTAATGTGTCGAAACCTTGTTCCAGAAAGAAACAAACAATATTTATTGATCTACTGTTCTTGTCACGTTCCGTTAAGTTTTATTCTTCCTTAAACCATTTTGGTGTTAATATTTTCGTGTGAAGTTTTGTTTCTGTTTGGTACCGTTCATGTTTTCAACTCGTTTTGTCAGATTAATGCGAAAAACCCAAAAGATCTAGACTGTTTTTAAAAAAATATTCTTTAGTTTTCTGCGTCTTTACATGTCATGATTTGGAAGAAAATACCTGAAGTTCAGGTAGAAAACTTTAGTTCCACACCATCAAAGCGGGATTTGGCGCCCCCTCGTGGGCTTTAAACTCATCAAATGTTTTATTTTGTTAATTCATTTTTATTCTATTTTTTTAAAGAGAACTCAACTGGTTTACCTGCCCCGGTGTTTTAACATATTCTCTGTTTCCTAACGTTTATGCATTTTTATCATTTAAATGGTTTTGAATAAAATAATAATTAATTTCAACCCAAACGTCCAAATAGAAACAAATATTAATACTTTTTTCTGGGTGGGGGGCTTGTTTTCAGGAAAGGGCGATCCAGAGTTTATCAGCGGAGATCGAGAGTCTAAAGAACCCACAGAACCTGAATCTGTCGCCCCGTCTAGACGAGCTGCGGGAGGAAAACGCCAAACTGAAGTACCGCCTCAACATCCTGAAGAGGGTGAGTGAAGGAGAGCAGAGATGCTGGTTGAAGTATCCTCAGGGGTTATGTACCCTCAAAGGAATCTTTCTGTACTCTGAAGGTAATCTGATTACTTTCGTCTCAGTGTTTCTGCTCAGAAGTGCAGCTTGTGTTTTATTATCAGGTTTAATTTGTTTAACTTTCATTTCATTCAGTTTTAGTTCACTCTTCAACTTTATTTAAAAAGGTTTGAGTCATCTTTATTGTCACAGCCTGTAGATACAAAGCAGAAGCAAAGTCCAAGCAGTCGTCCATCTTTGCAGTACAAAGATTTAACTACTTGCTAAAGAACCTGGTCACCTGATCATCCTGATCATGTGGTGAATGTTTGACCTCTGGAGGAGCTGCTGCACTGAGAACACGGTGCAGGAAGACCCCAGACCCTGGAGGGCTGTGGCTGTGCGGGACGATGAAGGCGTGTGCCTCGGTCTGTGCAGAGTCTGCAGGAAGATGCCCCCCCCTGCAGCAAGTCCATGACCAACATCAACCAGCGGCTGCAGCAGGTCTTCGGCGAGGCCATCCGGAAGTCCTTTCCAGAGCTGGACAACCCGCCGCTCGCCGTCGCGCCCAACCAGCAAGCCAAGTTTGGAGACTACCAATGCAACAGCGCCATGGCGATCGCTCAGGTGAGGCTGCTTCCTATTACCCATGAGCCTTTGTGTTCCTGTGTTCTCCTAGAGGTCAGTCTGATTGTAAGGAGGCGGACAGTCTGCAGCACCCTGCTGGTTTTCTGCTCCGTTCATGAAGGTTGTCGGTTTGACGCTCCGGTCTTTCCTCACTCCAGACCTGCTGCTGTTTCAGATGCTGAAGGCAAAGGAGCAGAAGGTGAACCCCAGAGAAATCGCAGAGAGGATCCTCCAGAACCTTCCAGACAACGAGCTCATCCAGAGAACCGAGATCGCTGGACCAGGTACTGCCGGCCCGGCCCGTCTACAGCTGCAGCGGGCTCACATTTCTACCTCCCATGCATTTGAACCTGCTGTATTTGCGAGCCGAGCGGTAAACCACAAACCAGAAAAGAAACCCGCTCTGATCCAGATCAGAACTGAATGGTTCTGATTCTTTAGGAGTTCAGAAAACCCAATTTTACAGAAGAAAACCACCAAGAATTGGTAAATCACTGCTGTGATTGGTTAACACAGTGGTTCCCAAACTTTTTCTGCAGGGCCCCCCTTTCTGAAGATTAGAATATTTTCGAGCCCCCTCACACTGACACAAACATACAAATCCTTCATTTCTAACCCTTGTGCTATCCTATGCACTTTGACATTGTGAGTGGGGTCATCTAGACCCACAAGACAGAGCTCTGAACCTTTGTTCTTCAATGATTTGTGATCTTCACAGGTTTCCATGGATTACATGAAATCCTCTCCACCTTTGTCATGTTAGGGAGAACACCTCAATGGTCATCTTGACCCCATAGGATAGCACAAGGGTTAAACTCCACCGTGCCCCCCCTAGGGGGCGCGCCCCCCAGTTTGGGAACCACTGGGTTAACAGGACTTTTATTAAAACCTCTTTTCAGTCAATCAGAAGATGAGGCTCCGCCCACGGCACAGCGGTATTATTGCAGGTGCATGATGGGATTCTTAAACTGTCTCTCAGGACCATGAGGATCATCACGGACCGGACGTTCGATTCTCTGCAGGGGGGGTCACTTTGACCCGAACCCTCATTCGCTCCATGAAGCCCCGCCGCTTAAGTTGTTGTAACGCTTCTCTAACAAACACCTGTGCTTTTTGGCTCCGCCCCCTGCAGGATTCATCAACATCCACCTGAAGAAGAGCTTTGTGTCCAAACTGTTGAGCAACCTGCTGGTCAACGGCGTGCAGCCGCCGCCTCTCCCCTCCAGGAAGAAGGTTTGTAGGAGGCTGTGTTTGGGGGGGCGGGGTCTCTCAGCGGTCTTTGTCATCGGTCGGGAGACGCGGTCAACATTTCAGACGACCTCCACGCCGCCAGCAGAACAGGAAGTCAAAAGCAGAACCATGTATTTGTTGCCCAGGTGGTGGTGGACTTCTCCTCCCCCAACATCGCCAAAGAGATGCACGTGGGTCACCTGCGCTCCACCATCATAGGCGACAGCATGTGTCGGCTGTTCGAGTTCCTGGGCTATGACGTCCTCAGGTCGGCTCGCCGTGACGCCGTTCGCACATCTGCTGCAGCGTCCCGTCTGACTCTGGCGCCCTCTGCAGGCTGAACCACGTGGGAGACTGGGGGACGCAGTTCGGGATGCTGATCGCTCACCTGCAGGACAAGTTCCCAGACTACCTGAGCGTGTCTCCGCCCATCAGCGACCTGCAGGCCTTCTACAAAGTCAGTTCGCGCTTGTTTCTGGGTAAAAACTGAACCGAGTGAGAAGGTGCAAAAGGTGGTTCTGTTGTTAGCGATCCAGATCCAGTGGGCGGTTCTGTCAGCTGTTGCTCCGCCTTCACTCTTCTTCCTCCCTCAGGAGTCCAAGAAACGGTTTGATGAAGACGAGGACTTCAAGAAGCGGGCGTACCAGTGTGTGGTCCGGCTGCAGAGCAAAGAGCCGGACTTCCTCAGAGCCTGGAACCTGATCTGTGACGTTTCCCGGAAAGGTGCGGTTCGCCCAAAACGCTTCTGCTGCTCCAAAAAGTGTACGTGGGGGCAGAACGGGTCGTGTTTCATTTAGGGGGACTGGATTCTGAAGAACCTGCAGGTTCTGTTGGACTCAGAAATCCTTTCCGGCCTTCAAAGCAGATTTTCTTTCTGGGATGACGGAACCATTCTCCGTTCCACAATGCTGGATGCTTTTAACCCCGCCCACATGGAGCCACGCCCCCGTCTGCACACAGTCTCAGTGGGCCCGTCCAACAACTCCATCAGGATCTTCTGGGCTCATGTCAGAACCACATTCAGTTCAGATCCAGCTTAGCGGGCCAATCTGGGTCCGGTTCTGGTTCCACCTGGAGCCCAGCTCAGATCCAGACCATATCCATCCTTGTTCCTCAGCGTCATCCGTCAGGACAGATCCACCAGTTTTCCACTGAACTGCTACCCACAATGCACTGGTTCTGACGGAGACCGTCTTTTCGTCCCGTTTCCTTTCAGAGTTCCAGAAAGTTTACGACTGTCTGGACGTCAAGCTCATGGAGCGGGGGGAGTCGTTCTACCAGGAGCTGATGACGGAGGTGGTGAAGGAGTTTGAGGAGAAAGGTGTGCGCCCCCCCAGATGTGGCCCCCAGCAGGAGGTGCTGTTGTCTCATGCATGTGCTCCTCCTGCTCCTCAGGCCTGGTGGAGCTGGACGAAGGCCGTAAGCTGGTGTTCTGCCCGGGCCAGTCCATCCCGCTCACCATCGTCAAGTCGGACGGAGGCTACACCTACGACACCTCCGACCTGGCGGCCATTCGCCAGCGGATCTTCCAGGAGAAGGCCGACATCATCATCTACGTCACAGACAGCGGGCAGGTGGGCGGAGCTTCCCGTGAACGACCTCCATGCTTTTTCCAGCTTCTTGCTCACATTCACACTTCATGAACATTTGAGTGATTTGGATGAATTTTGGACCTTTGGTCCTGCAGAACCTCAGAAACAACAGAAGGGTTTCTGGGTTCTGGATCCAGAAGAACGTCGTGTTCGTTTGCTTTTGCTGTCTACTGTTCCACGCCATTCAGAGGTGTTTACCGTTAGAACATTTTCAAACGGTGCGGTAAAAACGTTCACGGATCAGGGACCGGTTCTGTCAGAACCTCCCTGCTTCAGGTTTCGGCTCAGGAGAACAGAACCTGGATGTTTGTGGGAAACCTCCTCTGTGCTCCTTCTCCTCCTTCAGGCCGTCCACTTCCAGGTTGTGTTTGCTGTGGCCCGAATGATCGGTTGGTACGACCCGCAGGTGACCCGGGTGGAGCACGCCGGCTTTGGGGTGGTTCTAGGCGAGGACAAGTGAGTGTACTTCACTGAGAGTTTCTCCCCTTTAGTCCCTGCTCTTTGGAGGTTGGAAAATGCAGAAGGTGGAGCGCAGGATGGAGAGGGGTAACGTGAGCTCCACGCCGGTCCCTCAGATTCACGCCGGTCCCTCAGATCCACGCCGGTCCCTCAGATCCACGCCGGTCCCTCAGATCCACGCCGGTCTCTCAGATCCACGCCGGTCCCTCAGATCCACGCCGGTCCCTCAGATCCTCGCCGGTCCCTCAGATCCACGGCGGTCCAGGCAGAGGTTCTGCCGGGTCCTTACGTCTGCAGATGTTATCGGCTTTCTCCTTTCAGGAAGAAGTTCAAGACGCGTTCTGGAGACACGGTGAGGCTGATGGACCTGCTGGAGGAGGGGCTAAAGCGCTGCGAGGACAAGCTGCTGGAGAAGGAACGAGACAAGGTGAGGACAACCGCTTCTGTCCAGACCCGAAGTTCTGCTCCGGTTCTGTCTGAATGTTCAGTTCTAAACCTTTGCAGCGTCTCCTTCCATTAAAAACCAGATCTTTGAGTAAACTTGAGCTTTTCTCTCTGTTCATCTGCTGCTTGGGAAGGGGGAGGAGCTAAACGATGACAGAGTGGCGCCGCTTTGAGTTTGTTCTAAAAACGTTTCAGTTATGGTTCAATTTGCAACACATTCGGCGTGGCCACACCCGACCCTCTCCGCTGTGCCTCAGCCACACCCCCAGTCTTTGGAAAGTGCTGGATGTCATGACTCTTGTTAGTGACTCGTAGCCCCGCCTCCGTCTACGGTCTGACAGCGGGGGCGTGGCTCCATGTGGGGGAGCTACAGCTGACTGGGGACGTTCTGCTGTAGGTGTTGACGCCGCAGGAGCTCGCCAAGGCGCAGAGAGCCGTCGCCTTCGGCTGCATCAAGTACGCCGACCTGTCCCACAACCGCATCAACGACTACGTCTTCTCCTTCGACAAGATGCTGGACGACCGCGGGAACACGGCGGCGTACCTGCTGTACGCCTTCACCCGCATCAGGTGAGGAGCAGAGGCCTCGTGGTCGTGGGGGAGGGGTCCACTAATGCTGAGCTGGAATCAGACAGTCATCAAACCCAGGAGGTAATAGAACCTGTGGTTGGGGGCGGGGCTTATGGAGCTCCAGGTGTAAACATTTCATCAAATAATGGTAGCAGAAGAACCACTAAAAAGTTCTGGACGCTTCGGGTCTGGACTCTGCTCTGGAAACCCGGAGCTTCTGACGGATGGCGTGGTCCGGTCCGGTCCGGTCCGGGTTTTGCCAGAACCCTCATGAGGGGCATGGACGGGTTTCAATGGGTTCTTGGTTTGGGATCTGAGGGGTCACCAGAGGGCGCCGTGGCTCCTTTCCTGACGTGACCTCCGCCTCCTGCAGGTCCATCGCCCGCCTGGCCAACATCGACGAGGCGGCGCTGAAGAGGGCGGCGGAGACCACCGAGATCCTGCTGGACCACGAGAAGGAGTGGAAGCTGGGGAAGTGCATCCTGCGCTTCCCGGAGATCCTGCAAAAGATCCTGGACGACCTGCTGCTGCACACGCTGTGCGACTTCCTGTACGAGCTCGCCACCACCTTCACCGAGTTCTACGACAGCTGCTACTGCGTGGAGAAGGACCGGCGCACAGGTGAGGCTCCTGCACACCTGAGACGCAGCCACAAGCAGACCTACAGCAGACGCTCAGAAATCCCAGAATCCTCTCTGTCAGGAAGTCAAACCAACACGGCGTTTTATTCTGAAAGTTCTGATCCAGAAGGTTCTGTCGGTCCGTCAGAGCAGACCATCTGGTCCAGACTCTGTTATCAAGGTCTCACTTCTTCAAATGAAAAGACAGACATTCAGTCGGAACCTCCTGACCCAGACCCGTCTGAACAGAACCTCCTGGTGGTTCTGCTCGGTCCAGATGCAGTCAGAGGTTCACATACTTTCTGTGTGAATGTTTGTGAATGGAGCGACATGTGATGAACTCGGCGTCTGGACCAGTAAGTTCTGGAGGGTTCTAACCGTCTTTGATCTTTGACCTCAGGTGAGGTGATGAAGGTCAACATGTGGCGGATGCTGCTGTGCGAGGCCACCGCCGCCATCATGGCCAAAGGCTTCCACATCCTGGGCATCAGCCCCGTGGAGAGGATGTGAGGCGGACCAGCCAGAACCAGGACGTCTTCTGGGTTCACCACACCACCGGAGCTTTGTGCATTAAAGAGTTCTGGAACCTGAAACGCTTGCAGTTCACATCTGTTGAAGAACTTTCAGTTCAACTGCTTTAACCCTTGTTCTATCCTAGTGCTTTAACATTGGGAGTGGGGTCATCTAGACCCACTAGACAGTGGGGTCATCTAGACCCACTAGACAGTGGGGTCATCACGACCCACTAGACAGTGGGGTCAACTAGACCCACTAGACAGAGCTCTGAACCTTTGTTCTTCAATGATTTGTGATCTTCACTGGTGTCCATGGATTACATGAAATCCTCTCCACCTTTATCCACCTTTGTCATGGTAGGAGAACACCTCAATGGAAGGGGGGGGGGTCATATCACAGCAGCAGGAAATCCAGGTTCTGTCCGGTTTAAAAAATCAGAACCAGAACATCAGGATTCTGGTAAAGTCTGGTTCTTATCTGCATAATGAATTTGGATCAGAACCATCACTAGCCTCTATAGTCTGGTTAATTCTAGCACCTGCTGTGAACATGAACTAAATCCTGGTTCATGTTGACACCAGCGGGCGGCATGGCGGTGGAGCGGCTAGCCTTGCCCCTCAGTGAGAAGGCTCCTGGTTCAGTCTCTGGGTCAAACACAACAGCTGTACATGAACCGACTGGTTCTGGTTTACTCAGGTTCTGGTCTTATTTTTCAATAAAACTGGTTTTTACTCTCAAAGCAGTTCATTCAAAATCCACTGAAACTTCTGAACAAACAGAACATTTGCTTCCCGCCGTTTGAGTCTCGTTCTTCTGGACGGGTCCAGAGGAACCGTCTGATCCGCCGTCTCCTGAACCGCTGTGATGGCGGCATCAAACACCGCCAAACCTGCTGAGTCCATTTCCTGTTTGTACAGGAAGCGCCACGAACCGTTTCCTCAGATCTTGGTTTCTTTGAAGTCGGCCCGGAAGGATTCTCTGACGGCCAGCAGGCCGGACGCCAGAAGATGGCCGCCCACTTCCCTGTCCCACGCCGGCGAGCGCCCCCTGAAACAGGAAATGACACGCCTCACTGGAAAAGCATGGAGGGCGGAGCTGATCGATCTAAGCGGACCCGTCTTTGACGGGTCGACTTCCTTCTGCAGAAATTCCAGGTTTTGGTCTGAAGACAGGAAGTGACAGAACTGGATTCGGATCACATGACTGCAGATGTTTTCCTTCAAAACTGCTCACTTTGCTCAAGAACAACACCTGGTGGCCACTGGGGGCGCTGTTACACTATGGGGGGTCTGCAGCAGGAAGTGCCCCCTGTGGGCCCCTCACCTGGGATCTGTCTGGCACAGGTGTGTCAGCCGGGTCTTGATGGCCCCTGTGGGCTCCAACAGGTAGAGGCAGGAGTGGACAAGGACCCTGACCCCCCCTGGCTGGAGCTGGGGGTGCTCCGTGGACTCAGACGACAGGTAAAGGGGGCCGGAGAGCGGGTCGTCCTGCCAGGTCCTGAAAACAACCCGTTTCATCAAAAGGTCCAAAAACGATGGGATGTCCCAACTCCAGGTCTTTACCTGAGAAGCAGGTGCTCCTGGGGGGGGCGTGGGCCCCTCCCTCGGAGGAGGAAGTGGTAGACCTCGGTGTCCTGGGACAGGGTCTGGATGACGGCGGCCTGCAGCAGGTGGGGCTCCCACTGCGGCTGCTCCCTCAGCAGGCGGCGCAGCACGTCCCGTTGGGGGGCGTCCACCTCCACGGAGCCGCGCCACAAGCGCAGGGGGGTGTCACCCCACCCCTTAGGACAGAGACGCCAGGCAGCGGTGACACTAACCAGAGCGGTGCTGGGACTGAACCCCCCCCCCCCACCACCACCACCACCACCACCACCACCACCTGTTTACCTGTCTGAAGGCTAGATCCACCGGTTCTGGACCCGGCTGGCTCTCCCAGCCCGGTCTCTCCTCCTGGACCTCCTCCAGGAGCTGCTGGGTGCTCCGCTTCAGACGACGGATCTGATCTTCGCGCTTCGGGTCGCCTCCGTCCTGAAGAACCGGACCTTCTCTGGACTCTTCCGGACTAACACCCTGACCCGGCCAGAACTCTGGAACCTGTGGGCGGAGAAAGGTGTTTTAAGGAGACGTGATTGGCGGTTCTGGTGGCTCCGGTCTGCAGACGGACCTGGAAGAGCCTCTGGACCTCTGTGATCATGAAGGCCAGGCCCTGGGTGGCGGCCAGGTTCTCGCTCAGGTCCCGCTGGTTCGGGCGGCCCAGACGGCGCTTCCTGTGACCGGACCTGCAGCAGGAGAAGATCTGAGGAACATAGAACCGCTTCCAGAGAGCAGATGATGTAGAACCCTGAAGATGACGTTCCTTTCAGAAGAACATCAGAATCAACCACAAAGAGGTGGGGGTGGGGTCATGTCTGTGTGTAGACAAGAGAACGTAGCGCTGTGCATACAGTAAGGAAGTCAGATTCAGGTATGTGTGACCCCCCCACGACCCCATGACCCCTGTCCTTCCTCAGTTCCTGTGAACGTCCTTCCATCATGCTGTCAGGTGTCCAGGTGCGTCCTCTGCTCACCTGCTGTCCTCTTTCAGCGCGTTGAGGTGGAAGAGCGACGGCGCCAAGCAGACGGCGATGTTGGTGGGGGTCATGTGGTTCTGGTCCACACGGGTCACAACGTCTCGCAGGAAGTGGAGCAGCGTCTGCAGCGCCTCTCTGTGCTCATCGGGAAGCAGCAGGACGGCCGCCTGAGCCGCGAGCAGCTGCTGGTCCTTAGGAACGTCTGCAGAACCCGAACACAGACCGGACTTTGAATCAGAACCGACGAGACCCAAAAGGAAAACCAAATGTTCTGAAGCAGCTGAGGAGAATGAGAGTCCTGGTCTGTAACCCTTGTTCTATCCTAGACATGTAAACATTGAGATAGGGTCATCTAGACCCACTAGACAGTGGGGTCATCTAGACCCACTAGACAGTGGGGTCATCTAGACCCACTAGACAGTGGGGTCATCACGACCCACTAGACAGTGGGGTCATCTAGACCCACTAGACAGTGGGGTCATCTAGACCCACTAGACAGAGCTCTGAACCTTTGTTCTTCACTGATTTGTGATCTTCACTGGTGTCCATGGATTACATGAAATCCTCTCCACCTTTATCCACCTCAATGGAAGGGGGGGGGGGGGGTCATAGGATAGAACAAGGGTTAAACACCAGATCCAAGTGACACCTCCTAAACCTACTACTATGATGGTTCACATGATTTCCTTTCAGCCTCGTCCTCTTTTTATTTATTTTTTATTTGCTGCTGGAAGTTTTTCATTTCTGATCAGAAACTTCCTGCTTTGTTCTCAGGCCTCCGTCCTTCTGGAGCAGAAAAGGAACCGGACGGCGGTTCTCTGCTCACATTGGTAGATGTGCAGGAAGGACTCGCAGAGTCTGCTGGTGAACACGGGTTCGGGCAGGTCTCTGAAGAACTGCTTCACCAGGTCGGCCACGTCGAAGGCCGACTGACCGCGGTAGGAAACTCCATCCGGGTCCGACTCCACCTGCTCCCGCAGGAGCTGGATCCGGGATTTCACTCCGGATTTCCGGAAAAGACCCACCTGGACAGAAACCGGAGCGTTTGGTTTTCTCGCTCAGGGACGACATTTTCAGGATAAGATCAGCAGAAATGTCAGGAAGTGACAAGATCAAAGTCCACCTTCTACAAATCAGCATCAGGTTACCATGGAAACCCTAATCGCCTCTGAATCCAGAACACCGGTGGATGTAGAACAGTTTGGTGGGGGTCTGGCAGGTGGGGCGGCCTCCCGGTTCTCACCTGGTTCAGACATTCGGCCCTCAGGTAACGCATAGCTCTGGTAATGCTGGGGGGAAGCGCCTCCCCCGTCCGTCGCATGCTGAGCAGCAGAGGAGCCCCGAACACCCGCTGACCCTTCAGCGCGGCAGGGCGATGGCTGGGGGGCGGCCTGGGAAGGGTCCTGTTGGGACACAAGAAGAAACTGCTGAAAAACCTGACAGAGCTGAGTGCGAGGAGGCGATGACCGCGGCGTTCCTGACAGGAAACTGAAGCTGCAGCGCCTCCTCAGGCGAGGGCCTCCTCAGGCGAGGGCCTCCTCAGGCGAGGGCCTCCTCAGGCGAGGGCCTCCTCAGACGAGGGCCTCCTCAGGCAAGGGCCTCCTCAGGCGAGGGCCTCCTCAGACGAGGGCCTCCTCAGGCGAGGGCCTCCTCAGGCAAGGGCCTCCTCAGGCGAGGGCCTCCTCAGACGAGGGCCTCCTCAGGCGAGGGCCTCCTCAGGCGAAGGCCTCCTCAGGTTTCCTCCCTCTCGGTGAGGAAAACTCCTAAATGGAGGAGGAACTTCGGGGACGTCCACGTGAAGGAGGATCCTGTCCCAGGACGGAGGTTTTAGGGCCAAACGCTGCTCTGGACGTCTACGCTAACATCCTCTGCGACCTTCAGGGACGGGGTCACCACAAACCCATAATAATGGATACTGAATTTATGGGGAAATTCTTCTCTGCATTTTGACCCATCCCCTGGGGGGAGCGGTGAGCTGCAGACTAGCCGCGCTTGGGGGGAAATGATAACGGCCCCCAGTTCCCTCTATGAATCCAACCCTGGACCCTGCGTGGTAGTGTCTCACCTTACCAATCGAGCTACCCAGCCGATAAAGACACGCCCACACAAAAGACACGCCCCCTCGTGTGAGGGACTTCATAGAAATGTCAAATCAAACCCAGTTATTGCAATAGTGTTGTGTTCAAATGAAACCAGATATTTTAGATCCAGTTTCTTTATTCCTCATTCCTTCATTTTTTCTTTCTAACATGGGAGAAAAAAAGGACATAAAAGAAGTTTGTTTAAATTCAGTAAAGATGAGGCAGAACGTCACTGAAGGAAACAGATCCAGATTTAAGGTCCCTGATATGAACGCTCCACACGGATCCAGTTTCATGCGGCGTGTAGGAGAACACCAAACAGGAGTCCAGCTCCCCCTGGAATTGGACTTCTAAAAACTGGTTCTGGAGTTCTAAAGTTGGTTCTATGGTTCTAAAGGTGGTTCTGGAGTTCTACAGCTGGTTCTGGAGTTCTAAAGGTTGGTTCTGGAGTTCTGATGTTTCCTGCTTCCTTTGCATTTCATGGAAATGTTTCAGAACTGAAATGTTGGAGGAAACAGAGGAAATCAGATCCTAAATGGAAAAAGATCCGATCTGTGATAGGAATCCAGTTTGACGGTTGGTGTGATGAAGATGATGATGAAGAGTCTCATAGTGGAAACAGGAAACTAATGCACACGGGATAAGCCCCTCCCCCCACCTACCAGCTCCGGCACTGCCTGCTGCACGGCGAGTGTTTGTCCATCAGAGCGCTGAGCTTCAGCAGCGCCAGTTTCTGCAGCAGGACCACCTGGGAGACCGTCAGCACCTCCGGTCCGGGGCAGGGGGGCAGGGGGGGCAGGTTCCGTTGGCGGGGTGGCTGCAACTGTCTGCCCGCCCTGTGGACACACGGCGGTGGTTTTAGAAAGGCGGAGCATCACGGCGTGAAGCCGGGTGTCCTGCAGGACGCAAGATAGTGTTCCTGCTGCAGATCCAGATCCAGATCCAGATCCAGATCCAGATTCAGATCCAGATCCAGATCCAGATCCAGATTCAGATCCAGATCCAGATGTAGATCCAGAGTGAAGTGCAAAATTACAACAACAACAAAAAAAAGTTAGAAAGCAGGATTACATTTTAGAAAACAAAACAAAATTTCAGGAACCAAAACTTAAAAAACAACAATGAAAAAAACATTGCAGGAACCAGAACTATTTTCCAGAAAACAAAATCTTCAAAGATTCGAAAAACATTTCCAAACCGGTAGAGGCGGGGGCTAGGGGACAACGCTGATTGGATGATGATGTTTGTCAATCATTTGAACTGAACGTTATTTTCAATGAAGTGATGCTGGATTTTATCATCAACAATCTATAATAATCTATAATAATCATGTATTTCTATTTACATATGAAATCAAAAATGGAGCAAACTGTTAATAAAGGTTTAAATTATTTTTTTAATATTTCGTGTGAAGCAGACGATTCACCCAGCAGTAGTTTGTGTGGATGACGTCTGTTCTGCAGGGAAACACTGAAAGGATAAAACGGTGACTATAACGTTAATCTTTGAATATTCAGCGGATGTGATGACAGAACAAACACCGAAATATAATCACCAACCAGGTTTACAAATGTTTGGAAATGTCTGTCAGAGGATTCTGTCTGAGCAGCAGCTGTGAAGAAACGGATCCTGAAGGTCGACGCCCATCAGGAAATGCAGTCCTGTCATCCACAGATGAGGTCTGGATCTGATTAATGCAGCGTTCAACGGGATTTAACAGACAGATCCAAGATCCTCAGTAGCACTTTTGTTTAATATCCTCAAATTAACATCCTTAGAGACACGTGACTGACAACAGAAAAGATCACAGAACTGATTCTTACCTGATTAGCGCGCGGCGTTCATAGTTGGTGCAAATAAACTACTTCCGGGTGACTCCTGTCTGTCAGGTGAAATGTAAAAAAATAATTTAAAAGTTCATTAACAGTTTGCTCCATTTTTGATTTCATATGTAAATAGAAATACGTGATTATTATAGATTATTATAGATTGTTTGATGATAAAATCCAGCATCACTTCATTTAAAATAACGTTCAGTTCAAATGATTGACAACATCATCATCCAATCAGCGTTGTCCCCTAGCCCCCGCCTCTACGATGGAAATGCTTTTCATTTTTTGAAGATTTTGTTTTCTGGAAATTATTTATTTTTTTTCTGAAACGTTTTTTTTCATTTTGTTTTTTAAGTTTTGGGTTTCTGAAATGTTGTTTTGCTTTTTAACATTTGTTCATTTTTTGTGATCTTAAAAATGTTTTTGTATCAGGTGATTTGTGGACTGATTGCACTTCAGGGCCACCGTACAAATGTGCTGTTTTCTGTCACATTTTTAAAGCTTTATAATAAACTTTTACAACAATAAAAATGACAAATAAATTGTGACCACGATAAGTGGCGTGACTGATCAGCAGAATTTTGCTTAACCTTTAGTGTAGCATCTCAAAGTACTTTAGCTTGTAATTCAGCATTTTATAGCTTTACTGGATAGAATTAAAAGATTTAGAAGAGAAAGGAAGGAACGTCTTTGCTTCATTTCTGAAACACACATGTTCTTAAACCTGATGGCTTCACCATGTGGGGTCTGAAGGAGAAGCAGGAGGTTCTGTGAGAGCCTCCTCATTTCTAGTGGACCTCATAGTCTTCATCAGTGGGGCGTCTGCATGGAGGCGGACTCACCTGCTCTTCTGTGATCTCCCCTCTGGTTGCTGCACCTCCAGGTGGATGTGACTGGGGGAGGAGGGGCAGGGGGAGCTGGCCGTAGAGCTGTGGGCAGGTGAGTCGTGGGAGGAGCCTGTTGGACTCTCCTCGCCGCACACGTCCTTGGACCACAAAGACACGAGCTGCTGAAGGTCACTGATTCGCTCCAGGATGCCGTCCAGCGCCGCGAAGACGTCCTCACCTGCCAGCGGCTGACTCACCTGATGGAGGAGAAGACAGCCCCTCCATCACTGACCAGAAGGTGACGGATGTCTGGCTCAAACAAGGAAAGCCGGCAGATCCTTTTTGACGTCAATCACTCTCTAAAGTGAAGCAGAAGCTTGAAGTGGGAGGGGCACACTGACTGGCGTTTACGGCGTCCAACAACCCACCAACCAATCAAACGCTGGCGTTCTGAGACGATCTCGTTAACAACAACCATGTCCATGACATCTTTAATTTCTGTTAAAAATAGGCTTCATTTCTGATGCACATCTAAACCTAAACCAGCGTCGTGTCATTTAAGCCGAATTTGATTTCATTTCGTTTAGATATGAGCTTCATGAAAAGCCGTTGACGTCAGCGTTTCCTGTTCAGTATTCTGAACCCTGGAGGCGGCTGCTGTGGTTCTGCAGCTGAAGCTTCTGTGTGAGCCGCCATCTTGGACCTCAGTGTCACTCTGAGCCCAACACAAACATGAAAACTGCTCCTGTGACGTCTAATCACTTCCTTTGACCATAGAGACCCACAGAGCTGTTGTGAGGTTTGGGGTTCTGCAGGGTTCTGCTGCAGGAACCAGACGTTCTGCCTGAATAAATCTCAGGTCCACCTCAGAATCCTCGCTGGTGCGTTCTGCGTCGCTCCCGCCTTCGCCTTTCTGACGGGTCGCGGGAACGTTGTCGTACACGCTCAGCGGTTGTTTAGCGCCGGGAAGTCGTCCTGGAACGCCGGAGGGGGCGGGACCTGAATCTGCTTCTGCCAGAGACGATGCGGTGTGGCGGCTCCTGTAACCATGGAAACCCCCGGTCCTCCAGTTACCAGCATCAATGATGGCGGGCAGGGGGGGGTGTTTGTCGGCGAGGGAGGTGGGGAAGGTCCCGGGTTTGTGTCCGTTGGGGAGATGGAAGACCAGACTGTGACGGCTGCTGGTGATCTGGATCCAGCAGTCCTGAAGGATCAAGAGGAACACGGAATGAAGCAGCATCTTCATCTTCATCAGGATCTCTGAGGGAAAGAACCCAACCTGACAGGAAGAGGAAGACTGTGGGGGAGGAAGACTGTGGCAGAGGAAGACTGTGGCAGAGGAAGAGTGTGGGTGAGGAAGACTGTGGGTGAGGAAGACTGTGAGTGAGGAAGACTGTAAAGGAGGAAGACTGTGGGTGAGGAAGACTGTAAAGGAGGAAGACTGTGGGTGAGGAAGACTGTGGGTGAGGAAGGCCCAGCGGAGCTGGAACTTCACTCATTCAGGTTTTTCTTTTCCAGCTTTTTTCTGGATTTTCATCCAAACTCAGAAATCCTGAGAGGAAAACAAACCTCTGATCCGGACCGGGTCTGCTGGTTCTGAACGGACCCGCTCCCCGCGCTGCTGTTGGAGCGTTTGCAGTTGCTCCTGACCCGGGTCACCGGGCTGGGAGTGCTGACGGCGCTGCTGCTGCTGCTGATGGTGCGAGGAGACGTAGGCGACGAAGACAAGCGGCTGGTGGGAGGAGTCTGCGGGCTGAAGGGATCGACACCGTTAGGCCCACTGACAGCAAGTGACCCGTATGGAACCACAGTGTTCAAACAGGGAGCTCAGTTGGTAAGGTGGGAGGCTACCATGCAGGAAACCAGGGTTCGATTCCCGGAGGGGAATGAGCAATGGCACTGGGGGGCGATTACCATATCAATAGCGAGCTATTAACATCACTCAGTGGGGGTCCTTAGGCGAGACCCTTAATGCTACTGCCTCCCGACCGCAGTTCGGCTGCAGCTCACCGTTTCTTAAATGTTGTTATGACTTCTTCTTCAGTTTAACATCTAAAATAATCCAGACGTTAGAAAAGTGTTTCAGTTGTAAAGATGACTTGGACCAAACTCTGGGATGTTTGGCTGTTAAACACAAACCTGGAAGGAGAACTAAACTGTTGACTCTGATTAAGGCAGACGATTAACAGGGAAGACTCACTGAGACGCTGTCACTTTAACCCAATGCATCATGGGAGATGTAGTGATGCAGACAGACTCTCTTCTCTGAGCTTCATGGTTTTGTTCTCTTGTTCCACGGTCTGACACCGGATTCTGTGGAAAGCTACACCGCTAAAGACGAGCTTTAGCTGGTATTTCTGTTGGAACTGAGAGACTTTATGAGCAGAATGCACAACAAGGAAGTGAAGACTTTAACCACTTCTGATTGGTCAGACTGATGACATGTGATTCAGCCTTCAAGAATGATTGGTGGAGACAGTTAAAGGGGCGGGACTTTTTCAGAAAACAGTTATAGCTGCAGCTAAATCGCGGTACTGTCATTCTGATCAAAATGTCTTTAATAGAAACAAATAAACACAAAGAAAAAAGTATTTTATGATCTTTTATATTCCTAACTACTCAGTGTTTATCAGGACCTGTCTGGATGAACACATGTGGAAGCATTTGTGTAGCATAATTAAAAATAAAAGTCAAAATCAGAAATGGTTTTTCATTTTCTAAATGAAGCTGCATTTGTTGACTCAGAATAAAAAATCCATATTTCAAAGTGCTTTGTCATTTTCTACGTAAAAACCGCTCATTCTGTGTCATAATTTAAAGGAAAAGGCAAAGAGAGAATCGCATTTTCACTTTCTAGTGCTGGCGGCAGAGGAGGTTGTGTTCTCCTGGTGATTGCTCACAGCTTCTCAGGACTACGTAGCAGCATTTCTGTGGTCCTCCTTCAGACGCGCCGCGGTTCGTCCAAACATTACCCAGACTCGCTTTGTCTTCAGACCGGCAGCCGGATCGCTGAAGGTGGAAGTGCTACCATCTGAGAAACTGTAAACCATCATATGAATTCATGTTTCCAGTGGTGTCCAGACAAAATAAAGGCTGATGTCATTCCCACATGTTCACACCCAAGATGCTCACTGCAAAATCAGAGCGAAGCTGCAGGAGACGATCTCCTAAATGTGCTTTTCTGTGCTGGTTTTGCTGTAGGAGGACAGCTGGAGCAGATTTCACCGTGCTAAACGTTTGCTGGTCGGACCAACACGTATCTTCTAAATGTCCTTTAATCAATGTCATGATTATTTTAAGAGCTTGCTCGTCTTATAATCGTTTAAATCCGTATGGTCAGTGCTTTTGTCTTGGCTGCTAGGACCGTGAAGACAGGTTAGCATTAGGCTAATATGTGCTAAAAACATTGGCCTTGGAGGAACTCCCTGTGGGCAATGCCGCGGTGAGCGTCTTGGATGTGAACATGTGGGAATGACATCAGCCTTTGTTATGCCTCGACACCACTGGAAACATGAATTCATATGATGGTTTACAGTTTCTCAGATCGTAGCACTTCAGCCTTCAGCGATCCGGCTGCCGGTCCGAAGACAAAGCTAGTCTGGGGAAAGTTTTGACGAGCCGCGGAGCGTCCTTTAGCAGCCGGACACACGGGGGAAGCACTGACATCATTGCCCCGCCCCCTCTGGAAATGCTGAGTGGAGTTGAATTATGCGACACTATTCCCAGGGTGGATGTGACAGTGAAAATGTGATTCCCTCTTTGCATTTTCCTCTTAATTATGACACAGAATGAGCGGTATTTAAGCAGAAAATGAAAAAGCATTTTAAAGGACTGATTTTTCATTTGAATTTTGAGTCATTTGATGCAGCTACATTTAGAAAACGAGAAAGCATTTCTGTTTTCTCATTTTAATTGTCAAATTAGACATTTCTAAATGAATTTTGCCACACTTTTACCAGAGAACCTTTTGAAAATGAAATGTCAAATACCATTTTCATGATCATTTGAATGAAGTGACAGAATAAGCGGTGTTGAGGAAGAAAATGAAAAAGCATTTGGAAGGACTGCTTTTTCATCAAAAAATGCAGCTTCATTGTGAAAATGAAAAAGCATTTCTAGTTTTGACTTTTATTTTTAATTATGCTACATAATTGCTTCTACAGACATAAATGTTCTTAGATCAGTGAATGGGTCATTTCCCACGGTACCCTGGTTGAAAAACACTGCTCAAAAGAAAACCCTTTCAGCGCCGGAAGACTTTCTGACACGCCCACTTTCTTTGATGTGTTGGTGAAAGAGGACCAATGAGGGCACACTGCCCCCTGCTGGATGGGGGAGAACATCATGTGATGCAGGACGAGGAGGAGGAGTCAGACCCGGAGAACATCCAAAAGCTTCTGAAGACAGAACACTTCTTCATTTGGATCTCTTACTGCAGTTCTTACCTTGATCGGCTGGACTTGTCCTGGATCAGAACCGGCCCGGCTCGCCAGGTCAGCCTACAGTTCTGCTCTGGAGAAAGGAGGACGGCTGTTCCTCTCAGGGTGGGGCCCTTCCACCCAGGCGGTTTCTCCTGGAGAAAGCCATCAGCTTCCAGACTGGTGGTGGAAGGAGAGGGAGGTCCACTGAAAGAGGAGTCCAGGGATGCGGTTTTGCAGGCAGAGGAGCAGCGGGAGGAGCTCCTGCTGGTGTCCTGCTCGTCTGAGGTGGGGGCGCTGACGGTGATGGAGGTTCCAGGCCGTCTGTGGCGGCGTCCATCCCGGCCTTCGCTCTCGGAGCTGCTGGAGCTGTGGGTGGAGCAGACGTCCTGGAGATCAACGACATCGCTCAAAGACTCGTCCAGAGAGTGGGCGGGGCTGCCGGACAGACACGAGGCGCTGGAGGTGGAGCTGAGGTGGCGCCACCGTCGCATCTGCTGGTCGTAGGTCCAGTTTGGGCTGATGGCGCAGAAGTCTTCCTCCTCTTTGCAGACGTTTCTCTGGAAGAGGACGGACGGCCGTCAACAGGAAGACCTGAGACCAAAGCCGGACTTGAACAAACGTCCAGATTCTGACCTTTCGTTTCAGCTCCAGCTTCACGTCGGAGCATTTATTTAAGGTCATCAACCTCCTGAAAACACAGAAGGGACCACGAACACGGTGGTTTCACATGTTAGACGGATGAGGGAGATCCAAACTACAAAAGAACTGAAGTTCTGCTTTCTAAAATAAAACACTTTGAAGGCATTTCCTCTGCCTGAAAGATTTTCAAAATAAAGTTCTTGTGTTCCAGCAACTTTGATCACTGACATCTGCTGTCTGCAGCTGGAAGGGTGAGGAAGACTGTGGGTGAGGAAGACTGTGAGTGAGGAAGACTGTGGGTGAGGAAGACTGTGAGTGAGGAAGACTGTGGGTGAGGAAGACTGTGGGTGAGGAAGACTGTGGGTGAGGAAGACTGTGAGGGAGGAAGACTGTGAGGGAGGAAGACTGTGAGGGAGGAAGACTGTGGGTGAGGAAGACTGTGGGTGAGGAAGACTGTGGGTGAGGAAGACTGTGGGTGAGGAAGACTGTGGGTGAGGAAGACTGTGGGTGAGGAAGACTGTGAGGGAGGAAGACTGTGAGGGAGGAAGACTGTGAGGGAGGAAGACTGTGGGTGAGGAAGACTGTGGGTGAGGAAGACTGTGGGTGAGGAAGACTGTGGGTGAGGAAGACTGTGAGGGAGGAAGACTGTGAGGGAGGAAGACTGTGAGGGAGGAAGACTGTGAGGGAGGAAGATGGTGAGGGAGGAAGACTGTGAGGGAGGAAGATGGTGTGCGAGGTTCTCTCAGTCCAGCAGAACCGTTTAGGATTTCTTCAGACCTCCAACAATAATCAGTTGTTTTGTTTTGACTGACAGGAGGGTGGAGCTATCTCTGGTCCCACCCAAAGGGTTGTTGTGGTGGGCGGAGTCTTAAAGAATCCAGAAATGATGAATGTGAAGCTCTGAAGCAGACAGGTGTTCTCACCTGCACAGTGAGTCCAGGGGTGGTCCTGCTTCACTCCCGCCATGTCGACGGGAAACCTGCAGTCTGACACACGAGCGGAAACGACTAAACGTCCGGAGGACGCATGGGGACGGGATCGACCTCAGCAGAGCGCGGCTCACCTCGGAATAACTGCACGTACTGCGGGAAGCCGGCCGCTCGCAGCCAATCACAGGCCTCTGTGGCTTCAAGCTCTGCAACAGAACAGCTGACTCAGTCAGACAAGCTCCAGCTTCTATGAAACACTGGAAGCACCTGACAGGCAGGATGTCACGTCTCAGGTGTCACTAATTGGCAGGAAGTAGGTACTGAGAGGGGGGGGGCTATCCTGTTCTTGAAGTTTTAGAGAAAAAACAAACTACGAAAAAAACTGTTGATCTTTAAAACCACAAGGCAAAAGAAATATGATCAGTACTTTCATCCAGGTCGTCTGTTCAACCCAATAAACTTTATGTAACCCTTGTGCTATCCCATAGTTAACATTGGGAGTGGGTCATCTAGACCCACTAGACAGATGTACTTGTTCAAGAACAAAATTCTATATTAAAGTCATTTAAATACTAAAATCATCAAAACACATCAAATTCATTTAAATTGCATTTTTTTTACATTTAATATTAAGTAAAATGATCCAAATATGTTTTTTCTGTTTGAAATCCCACAGTGGATGTCACATAATGACCCCCCCTAAAGCAGTGGAACAGCTGGGAGGGCACAGGGGTAATAGAATCTCTCCTGGGGTGAAAACAGAGGCAGCTTCCCGTTTGCTTCCCTTTATTTCATCTGGAGTGACAGCAGACGGACGTCTGGCTTCACTTTGCTGTCTGGATGTCCTGAGGACGCCGCGGGTCGTCCTCCAGCCGTGGTCGGGAGACGTTTGACAGCGAAACGTTCTATATGTTCATGTGTTGAAGGACGACAGACATCGTCACGCACAGATTTCATGAACTGTTATGAAAACGTGTCAAAGTTCATGCAAAAGCCTCTGCTAAAGAACACCTGTCAATCATGAAGACACCCCCCCAGTATTATTTGCAGGATATGAAAATGATTTTCTAACCCGACTGTTCAGGATTTTGTTTGTGCTGTGAAACCTTTCTGGCCCTGGTGGTCATTTAGAGAACTGCACCATTTCATTCTTCCTGCTTTGCATTACAGTTTTCACTATATCAAGGCTCAAACCTGGCAGCAGCAGCAGCCATTTAGTTAATTTCTGTCCAGTTTTGCATGTTTTTTTTACAGAGCATTGTGTTCTGCATCCTGATTGGCTGTAGACCTTGTCAATCAATCTCCTCTGTGCTGTCTCCGGTACTGAAGGTCTTCAGCAGATCTTTGTTTTCCTTCTATAATCAGACTGATTGTTCCACGATTGCTGGAACTCTGAGAGTTTAAATGAGCCAAAACATGAAAATGTTCACGTATGTTTAGCGTGTAGAGTTTTCCAGCCACGAACATCTGGAATTATTGGGCCCAATGAGAAGGAAATATTCAGAATCCACCTGTTGTGGGTCATGTTTCACCGACATCCAGGAATGTAACGGGAGGTTTGCTCGCAGCAACTTCCGGTCCACGGTTTCCCAGAATCCTTTGAGTCCCCTGAAAGCTGCAGACGTGATGGTGGTTGGGAGGGGGCCTGTCAGGAACAACAGAGCTGCCCCCTCCCTGGCCGTGGCGATTATGTAACAGATGGTATCTTCTGGGCTGGACGGGGACCACAGCCTCTTCCCCTCCCAAGTGACCGTGTCTCTGAGGAAGTTGTGATTGGGCCCCCCAGGACCTGTGAGAGATGTGGATGTGCGATTGGGCGACGCCTCCCAGTCGCTCAGGAAACGGCACAGCATGGATGTGTGAGCTGGGGGCCTGAGGGGGCAGAGGTTACGTGCTCTGCCGGCCGTTTGAGCTACGATGTTTCAGCGGCCCAAACACAAACCTGTGACCCGGACTAAAGCTGAACCTTTGGGGTCCAAATGTTTCATCGACAAAGCTACATGTGCCGACATCAAACACCCACCATCGGAAGGACTGTTGGGATGCGTTCCAACCGCCGGGATCAGACCTTCTTATTGGCTCTGACAGATTCTCTGATCCTCTTTTGCTGATGCTCTGATTGGCTGAACTCACCTGCTTCAGGTAACATAGGTAGTCAAAATACTGACTTATGGACTGACGTATGGAGTCAAATACTGAGACGGAACCAAAGTCCCGGTGGATCATTACGGGTCTCTGAGAGTTCTGGTTTCCTCAAACGTCATCTGGTTGTTCGTACCTGTGAGGTGTTTGGCAGAAACCGCTTTCTCAACAATTGTCTCTATGAGTTCTGGTCCATGTGGATCACGGGTCATGTGGATCATGTGGATCATGGATCATGGATCATGTGGATCACGGGTCATGTGGACATCCCTGAGGTTTCTTCTTTTTTTCTGGAATCCGTTTTTTTTTCAGGATTTTTATTTTACAGAGAAGGAGGGTCTAAGGGCAGGAAAGCCCAGTTTAGTTTAGTTCAGTTTAGAATTTTCCTATTGAATTCATGATCCTTTTGATTTGATGTTTATTTACAATAACTGGTATGAAGCCCATCGAGACGACTGTTGTTGGGAATTTAGGCTAAACAAACAAAACTGAACTGAATTGAATCCATCCATCCATCATCCAACCATCCATCATCCATCCATCCATCATCCAACCATCCCCCGCTCCCCCCCTCCATCCATCCATCCCACAGATGCTCCCTGCAGAGCAGTGGAAGATCAGCCTTTGGAGCAGGTCTCCACAAAAAGAGTTCAGGCTGAATCTCGGAGGACCAGAAGCTCTAAAATGAGACAGCAGGTCTACAAAGATAAAGAAGACTTCTACAAACACGCCGTCCAAAGGATCTCAGTATTTACACACAGGAGGCTTGTGTGTGTGCAGCATGTGGGTTTGCATATGTGTGTGAGAGCTGCTGTGTTGTCTACATTTTGACATGTGTGTGAAGGTTACTGGAGCTAGCAGGTGTGAGTGTAATCATTGAGTGTGTGTGCTCAGGCCCCGCCCCTTTGTAATCCTGCCCCCCCTGCATGTTTCTTTGATCATCCTGGTTGGTTTGGTCAGCAGCTGTCCTGCTGGCTGTACCTTCATGCGGCGTATGTCTGCACAGCTTTAAACCACCTTTATGACAGTAAACTGTTGTCCTCCAACCTGCTGCCCTGCTGGGAACAGGCGGGGTGAAGCCCCCAGTGTAAATGCTGGGGACAGCGGTCAAATCCAAACTGTTGTGGTTCTGGTAGACTGATGGGTGCCGCTACTTTTGTCTTATGTAAGCTTTGATCCAGGATGGAGACTTTTGCTGCAGTCAGGATCACGCTTGTCTTAGATGGATCTGTTTGTATCGGACACACAAACAGGAGTGAGTGTTTGCCTCTGTGTTTTGGAGAAAATCCCGCTGTCAGAGCCCCGCCTCCCTGTCGGCGCAAAGACGGACTTCAGGTAAACACTCGTTATCGTCACATGACAGGACACACGCATGCGTGTGTTTGGCTGAAACACACAGTGGAAAGACAAGAGCCGAGTGTTTTGGTCAGATCACAGGTTTGTGGCGTCGCCCCTCGCCGTCCAGGAAACAGCGTGAATTATGTGGATTATTCTGAATGAGAGGCGGTTTCTGGACTAAAGGAAGTTTACAGGAACAGCAGGAAAACCCAGAGGAGGGAACTGCAACAACACCGACAGGACTTCCTGGTTCTGAAGTGACCCGATTCAGGAGGGTTCTGCTGTAACAGCACCGCGCTGATGTGGACCCGCTTTACTGGAGCTGAACCAGTGCTTTAATCAGATGTTACAAGAACCGCCTGAGAGGAACCTCCATGTTTCATGGCAGCACAAGACAGATCTGAGACGACCGTAGAACCGACCGTCATAGAACCGATACTAACGGCATGAAGGAACGTGCTCCAAACCAGAAGTTTGGCTTTAATAGAGGGTCACACATTTTTAGTGGTAGTTGGAAGTTGCTCCGCCCCCAACCCATCGTCCAGCAGGTGCTTGTGGGTCATTCAGCAGGTGTGACAGCTCACCTGTAGGTTAGGATCCCAGTAAAACCTCACATCAAGGCCTCTGCAGGCTTGGTCATGACAAAGCTCTGACTGAAAGTGACTCAAACTGCATTTGTGGTGCTTCTGTAGGTTTCTGTCAACTGAACATGGAAGCGAATCCAAACAGAGCGATGAGTCTGAGCCGTCAGACCAGAGAGGAGCTGCAGCCAAACTGAAGCCTGACAACAGCAGCTCTGCATGCTGCAGGAACACAAACTCAGACTTCCTGCTCCTCTGAGTTTCTTTTCCTTCATCCCAACTGATTTCCAGCACACCAAAGAGTTTTTAAAGCTTCTCCAGAGGAAACCTGCAGACGTGAAAGACGCCGTCTTCAGATGGACGTTCTACTGAGAGATGAAATCCAGTGAATCCCTGATTTACCGACGTTTGGAGGGAAAAGTGATGAAGGACAGAGGTGAGGCGGAGCTCTGCACCTCCACACTGAGAGCTCCTGCAGGAGGAGAAGCTTCTGCTCCAGCCGCTGGGATCAGCGTCAGCCATGTTTTCCACGTTCAGATCATGAGAAACTCTCCTGACATCCTCCACCACCTCAGGTCATGAATGACCACAGCAGCCTTGGAGGCTCCGCCCACAAGATGAAACATGTCCAAGAAAAATGAGATGTAAACTGGAAACCAGACCCCCCCCAGCAAACATCTACTCACTTTTAGTCAACATCTTTCAAGGTGTTTCCACAGCTTACAAGTCCTGGAGACCCGATCAGAACCGGTCCGAAAGTCCTAAATCCAGAGCTGGAACGGAGCTCCAGGGTCCGGAGGAGATGCTCATTCTGGACCTGAGGTCAGGCGGGGGCTCCTCTGATCACCACTCCCTTTCCTCTGGCGGGTCGGACCATTCCAGCTGCAGCGTGGGGGTGGGTCGTCCTAAAATAACCCAAAGGAAACAGTGAGACTGACCACGCCAAGAAAGTGGAGCGTGGAAAGAGGCGGAGCCTATGGGGGGGGGGGCATTGTTCCTTCCACTTTGGCAAATCCATGTTCTACTGTCTCCTGTACCCCCCCATTACACCTGGGGAGGTCTATGCATATGGATAGGGGTTGAGGAACCCCCCCGACGCTCTCGTTGGCTGCTCCTGATTGGTTGAACCCTTTAAGGCTGGAGCAGAAGTGTAATGCTGCATTCACACCAAAAACAGCAGGGAGGGGCTCCTCCTTCCTGTGTTTGTTTACTGTTTACTGCTGCTCGTCCTCCCCCCACAGATGGTTCAGTCCAGGTGACAAATGTCCACGCAGTAAAATCCAGGAGTTTTCTTTCACAGCTCTGTTCCGGTAAATGACAGATGAGGTTTCGGAGAATTCCAGCCAGAAGATAAACGTAAAGATTGATGTCATGTTTAAAACTGATGTTTTAAAATAGACGCCATCTACACGCCAAAGTCCTGCTGGTTGACCTTTCACTGAACGGTATGTATGTGGACGCCAGAGTTTAAAACGTGGACGCCAGAGTTTAGAACATGGACGCCAGAGTTTAGAACGTGGACGCCAGAGTTTAGAACGTGGACGTCAGACTTTAGAACGTGGACGCCAGAGTTTGGAACGTGGACGTCAGAGTTTAGAACGTGGACGCCAGAGTTTAGAACGTGGACGCCAGAGTTTAGAACATGGACGCCAGAGTTTGGAACGTGGACAGCAGAGTTTGGAACGTGGACGCCAGAGTTTAGAACGTGGGCGCCAGAGTTTAGAACGTGGACGCCAGAGTTTAGAACGTGGATGCCAGAGTTTAGAACGTGGACGCCAGAGTTTAAAACGTGGACGCCAGAGTTTACAACATGGACGCCAGAGTTTAGAACGTGGACGCCAGAGTTTAGAACGTGGACGTCAGAGTTTAGAACATGGACGCCAGAGTTTGGAACGTGGACGTCAGAGTTTAGAACGTGGACGCCAGAGTTTAGAACGTGGACGCCAGAGTTTAGAACATGGACGCCAGAGTTTGGAACGTGGACAGCAGAGTTTGGAACGTGGACGCCAGAGTTTAGAACGTGGACGCCAGAGTTTAGAACGTGAACAGCAGAGTTTAGAACGTGGACAGCAGAGTTTAGAACGTGGACGCCAGAGTTTAGAACGTGGACGCCAGAGTTTGGAACGTGGACGCCAGAGTTTAAAACGTGGACGCCAGAGTTTAGAACATGGACAGCAGAGTTTAGAACGTGGACGCCAGAGTTTAGAACGTGGACGCCAGAGTTTAGAACGTGGACGCCAGAGTTTGGAACGTGGACGCCAGAGTTTAGAACGTGGACGCCAGAGTTTGGAACGTGGACGCCAGAGTTTAAAACGTGGACGAAAGAGTTTAGAACATGGACAGCAGAGTTTGGAACGTGGACAGCAGAGTTTAGAACGTGGACGCCAGAGTTTAGAACGTGGACGCCAGAGTTTGGAACGTGGACGCCAGAGTTTAAAACGTGGACGCCAGAGTTTAGAACATGGACAGCAGAGTTTAGAACGTGGACGCCAGAGTTTAGAACGTGGACGCCAGAGTTTAGAACGTGGACGCCAGAGTTTAGAAAGTGGACGCCAGAGTTTAGAACGTGGACGCCAGAGTTTAGAACGTGGACGCCAGAGTTTAGAACGTGGACGCCAGAGTTTAGAACGTGGACGCCAGAGTTTAGAACGTGGAAGTCAGAGTTTAGAACGTGGACACCAGAGTTTAAAACGTGGACGCGAGAGTTTAGAACCTGGACGCCAGAGTTTAGAACATGGACAGCAGAGTTTAGAACGTGGACGCCAGAGTTTAGAACGTGGACGCCAGAGTTTAGAACGTGGACGCCAGAGTTTAAAACGTGGACGCCAGAGTTTAGAACATGGACGCCAGAGTTTAGAACGTGGACGCCAGAGTTTAGAACGTGGACGTCAGAGTTTAGAACATGGACGCCAGAGTTTGGAACGTGGACGTCAGAGTTTAGAACATGGACAGCAGAGTTTAGAACGTGGACGCCAGAGTTTAGAACGTGGACGCCAGAGTTTAGAACGTGGACGCCAGAGTTTAAAACGTGGACGCCAGAGTTTAGAACATGGACGCCAGAGTTTAGAACGTGGACGTCAGAGTTTAGAACATGGACGCCAGAGTTTGGAACGTGGACGTCAGAGTTTAGAACGTGGACGCCAGAGTTTAGAACGTGGACGCCAGAGTTTAGAACGTGGACGCCAGAGTTTAGAACGTGGACGCCAGAGTTTAGAACGTGGAAGTCAGAGTTTAGAACGTGGAGACCAGAGTTTAAAACGTGGACGCGAGAGTTTAGAACCTGGACGCCAGAGTTTAGAACATGGACAGCAGAGTTTAGAACGTGGACGCCAGAGTTTAGAACGTGGACGCCAGAGTTTAGAACGTGGACGCCAGAGTTTAAAACGTGGACGTCAGAGTTTAGAACATGGACGCCAGAGTTTGGAACGTGGACGTCAGAGTTTAGAACGTGGACGCCAGAGTTTAGAACGTGGACGTCAGAGTTTAGAACATGGACGCCAGAGTTTAGAACGTGGACGCCAGAGTTTAGAACGTGGACGTCAGAGTTTAGAACATGGACGCCAGAGTTTGGAACGTGGACGTCAGAGTTTAGAACATGGACAGCAGAGTTTAGAACGTGGACGCCAGAGTTTAGAACGTGGACGCCAGAGTTTAGAACGTGGACGCCAGAGTTTAAAACGTGGACGCCAGAGTTTAGAACATGGACGCCAGAGTTTAGAACGTGGACGCCAGAGTTTAGAACGTGGACGTCAGAGTTTAGAACATGGACGCCAGAGTTTGGAACGTGGACGTCAGAGTTTAGAACGTGGACGCCAGAGTTTAGAACGTGGACGCCAGAGTTTAGAACATGGACGCCAGAGTTTGGAACGTGGACAGCAGAGTTTGGAACGTGGACGCCAGAGTTTAGAACGTGGACGCCAGAGTTTAGAACGTGGGCGCCAGAGTTTAGAACGTGGACGCCAGAGTTTAGAACGTGGATGCCAGAGTTTAGAACGTGGACGCCAGAGTTTAAAACGTGGACGCCAGAGTTTACAACATGGACGCCAGAGTTTAGAACGTGGACGCCAGAGTTTAGAACGTGGACGTCAGAGTTTAGAACATGGACGCCAGAGTTTGGAACGTGGACGTCAGAGTTTAGAACGTGGACGCCAGAGTTTAGAACGTGGACGCCAGAGTTTAGAACATGGACGCCAGAGTTTGGAACGTGGACAGCAGAGTTTGGAACGTGGACGCCAGAGTTTAGAACGTGGACGCCAGAGTTTAGAACGTGAACAGCAGAGTTTAGAACGTGGACAGCAGAGTTTAGAACGTGGACGCCAGAGTTTAGAACGTGGACGCCAGAGTTTGGAACGTGGACGCCAGAGTTTAAAACGTGGACGCCAGAGTTTAGAACATGGACAGCAGAGTTTAGAACGTGGACGCCAGAGTTTAGAACGTGGACGCCAGAGTTTAGAACGTGGACGCCAGAGTTTGGAACGTGGACGCCAGAGTTTAGAACGTGGACGCCAGAGTTTGGAACGTGGATGCCAGAGTTTAAAACGTGGACGCCAGAGTTTAGAACATGGACAGCAGAGTTTATAACGTGGACGCCAGAGTTTAGAACGTGGACGCCAGAGTTTAGAACGTGGACGCCAGAGTTTGGAACGTGGACAGCAGAGTTTGGAACGTGGACGTCAGAGTTTAGAACATGGACGTCAGAGTTTAGAACATGGACGTCAGAGTTTAGAACGTGGACGCCAGAGTTTAGAACGTGGACGCCAGAGTTTAAAACGTGGACGCCAGAGTTTAGAACATGGGCGCCAGAGTTTAGAACGTGGACGCCAGAGTTTAGAACATGGACGTCAGAGTTTAGAACGTGGACGCCAGAGTTTAGAACGTGGACGCCAGAGTTTAAAACGTGGACGCCAGAGTTTAGAACATGGGCGCCAGAGTTT
This sequence comes from Oryzias curvinotus, assembly GCA_023969325.1. Taxonomy (NCBI): domain Eukaryota; kingdom Metazoa; phylum Chordata; class Actinopteri; order Beloniformes; family Adrianichthyidae; genus Oryzias; species Oryzias curvinotus. The sequence continues at coordinate 551,363 of CM043719.1, forward strand.
AGAACGTGGACGCCAGAGTTTAGAACATGGACGCCAGAGTTTAGAACGTGGACGTCAGAGTTTAGAACGTGGACGCCAGAGTTTAGAACGTGGACGTCAGAGTTTAGAACGTGGACGCCAGAGTTTGGAACGTGGACGCCAGAGTTTGGAACGTGGACGCCAGAGTTTAGAACATGGACGCCAGAGTTTAGAACGTGGACACCAGAGTTTAGAACGTGGACGCCAGAGTTTAGAACGTGGACGCCAGAGTTTAGAACGTGGACGCCAGAGTTTAGAACGTGAACAGCAGAGTTTAGAACGTGGACAGCAGAGTTTAGAACGTGGACGCCAGAGTTTAGAACGTGGGCGCCAGAGTTTAAAACGTGGACGCCAGAGTTTAGAACGTGGACGTCAGAGTTTAGAACGTGGACGCCAGAGTTTACAACGTGGACGCCAGAGTTTAAAACGTGGACGCCAGAGTTTAGAACATGGACGCCAGAGTTTAGAACATGGACGTCAGAGTTTAGAACGTGGACGCCAGAGTTTAGAACGTGGACGTCAGAGTTTAGAACGTGGACGCCAGAGTTTAATACGTGGACGCCAGAGTTTAGAACGTGGACGCCAGAGTTTAGAACGTGGATGCCAGAGTTTAGAACGTGGACGCCAGAGTTAAGAACGTGGACACCAGAGTTTAGAACGTGGACACCAGAGTTTAGAACGTAGAGGCCAGAGTTTAGAACATGGACGTCAGAGTTTAGAACATGGACGTCAGAGTTTTGACCGTGGACGCCAGAGTTTAGAACGTGAACAGCAGAGTTTAGAACGTGGACAGCAGAGTTTAGAACGTGGACGCCAGAGTTTAGAACGTGGACGCCAGAGTTTAGAACATGGATGCCAGAGTTTAGAACGTGGACGCTAGAGTTTAGAACGTGGACGCCAGAGTTTAGAACGTGGACAGCAGAGTTTAGAACGTGGACAGCAGAGTTTAGAACGTAGACGTCAGAGTTTAGAACATGGACGCCAGAGTTTAGAACATGGACGCCAGAGTTTGGAACGTGGACGCCAGAGTTTAGAACGTGGACGCGAGAGTTTAGAACGTGGACGCCAGAGTTTAGAACGTGGACGCCAGAGTTTAGAACGTGGACGCTAGAGTTTAGAACGTGGACGCCAGAGTTTAGAACATGGACGCCAGAGTTTAGAACGTGGACGTCAAAGTTTAGAACGTGGACGCTAGAGTTTAGAACGTGGACGTCAGAGTTTAGAACGTGGACACCAGAGTTTAAAACGTGGACGCCAGAGTTTAGAACGTGGACGCCAGAGTTTAGAACGTGGACAGCAGAGTTTAGAACGTGGACACCAGAGTTTAAAACGTGGACGCCAGAGTTTAGAACGTGGACGCCAGAGTTTAGAACGTGGAAGTCAGAGTTTAGAACATGGACGCCAGAGTTTAGAACGTGGACGCCAGAGTTTAAAACGTGGACGCGAGAGTTTAGAACCTGGACGCCAGAGTTTAGAACGTGGACGAAAGAGTTTAGAACGTGGACGTCAGAGTTTAGAACGTGGACACCAGAGTTTAAAACGTGGACGCCAGAGTTTAGAACGTGGACGAAAGAGTTTAGAACGTGGACGTCAGAGTTTAGAACGTGGACGCCAGAGTTTAGAACGTGGACGTCAGAGTTTAAAACGTGGACGCCAGAGTTTAGAACGTGGAAGTCAGAGTTTAGAACGTGGACGTCAGAGTTTAAAACGTGGACGCCAGAGTTTAGAACGTGGAAGTCAGAGTTTAGAACATGGACGTCAGAGTTTAGAACGTGGACGTCAGAGTTTAGAACGTGGAAGTCAGAGTTTAGAACATGGACGTCAGAGTTTAGAACGTGGACGTCAGAGTTTAGAACGTGGAAGTCAGAGTTTAGAACATGGACGTCAGAGTTTAGAACGTGGACGTCAGAGTTTAGAACGTGGAAGTCAGAGTTTAGAACATGGACGTCAGAGTTTAGAACGTGGACGCCAGAGTTTAGAACGTGGAAGTCAGAGTTTAAAACGTGGACGCCAGAGTTTAGAACGTGGAAGTCAGAGTTTAGAACATGGACGTCAGAGTTTAGAACGTGGACGCGAGAGTTTAGAACGTGGACGAAAGAGTTTAGAACGTGGACGCGAGAGTTTAGAACGTGGACGAAAGAGTTTAGAACGTGGACGTCAGAGTTTAGAACGTGGACGCCAGAGTTTAGAACGTGGACGCGAGAGTTTAGAACGTGGGCGCCAGAGTTTAGAACATGGACGCCAGAGTTTAGAACGTGGACGCCAGAGTTTAGAACATGGACGCCAGAGTTTAGAACATGGACGCCAGAGTTTAGAACGTGGACGCCAGAGTTTAGAACGTGGACGCCAGAGTTTAGAACGTGGACGTCAGAGTTTAGAACATGGACGCCAGAGTTTAGAACGTGGACGCCAGAGTTTAGAACGTGGACGCCAGAGTTTAGAACGTGGACGTCAGAGTTTAGAACGTGGACGCCAGAGTTTAGAACGTGGACGCGAGAGTTTAGAACGTGGACGCCAGAGTTTAGAACGTGGACGCCAGAGTTTAGAACATGGACGCCAGAGTTTAGAACGTGGAAGTCAGAGTTTAGAACGTGGACGCCAGAGTTTAAAACGTGGACGCGAGAGTTTAGAACGTGGACGTCAGAGTTTAGAACATGGAAGTCAGAGTTTAGAACGTGGACGCCAGAGTTTAAAACGTGGACGCCAGAGTTTAGAACGTGGACGCCAGAGTTTAGAACGTGGACAGCAGAGTTTAGAACGTGGACGTCAGAGTTTAGAACATGGACGCGAGAGTTTAGAACGTGGACGCCAGAGTTTAGAACGTGGACAGCAGAGTTTAGAACGTGGACGCCAGAGTTTAATACGTGGACGCCAGAGTTTAGAACGTGGACGCCAGAGTTTAGAACGTGGATGCCAGAGTTTAGAACGTGGACGCCAGAGTTAAGAACGTGGACACCAGAGTTTAGAACGTGGACACCAGAGTTTAGAACGTAGAGGCCAGAGTTTAGAACATGGACGTCAGAGTTTAGAACATGGACGTCAGAGTTTTGACCGTGGACGCCAGAGTTTAGAACGTGAACAGCAGAGTTTAGAACGTGGACAGCAGAGTTTAGAACGTGGACGCCAGAGTTTAGAACGTGGACGCCAGAGTTTAGAACATGGATGCCAGAGTTTAGAACGTGGACGCTAGAGTTTAGAACGTGGACGCCAGAGTTTAGAACGTGGACAGCAGAGTTTAGAACGTGGACAGCAGAGTTTAGAACGTAGACGTCAGAGTTTAGAACATGGACGCCAGAGTTTAGAACATGGACGCCAGAGTTTGGAACGTGGACGCCAGAGTTTAGAACGTGGACGCGAGAGTTTAGAACGTGGACGCCAGAGTTTAGAACGTGGACGCCAGAGTTTAGAACGTGGACGCTAGAGTTTAGAACGTGGACGCCAGAGTTTAGAACATGGACGCCAGAGTTTAGAACGTGGACGTCAAAGTTTAGAACGTGGACGCTAGAGTTTAGAACGTGGACGTCAGAGTTTAGAACGTGGACACCAGAGTTTAAAACGTGGACGCCAGAGTTTAGAACGTGGACGCCAGAGTTTAGAACGTGGACAGCAGAGTTTAGAACGTGGACACCAGAGTTTAAAACGTGGACGCCAGAGTTTAGAACGTGGACGCCAGAGTTTAGAACGTGGAAGTCAGAGTTTAGAACATGGACGCCAGAGTTTAGAACGTGGACGCCAGAGTTTAAAACGTGGACGCGAGAGTTTAGAACCTGGACGCCAGAGTTTAGAACGTGGACGAAAGAGTTTAGAACGTGGACGTCAGAGTTTAGAACGTGGACACCAGAGTTTAAAACGTGGACGCCAGAGTTTAGAACGTGGACGAAAGAGTTTAGAACGTGGACGTCAGAGTTTAGAACGTGGACGCCAGAGTTTAGAACGTGGACGTCAGAGTTTAAAACGTGGACGCCAGAGTTTAGAACGTGGAAGTCAGAGTTTAGAACGTGGACGTCAGAGTTTAAAAACGTGGACGCCAGAGTTTAGAACGTGGAAGTCAGAGTTTAGAACATGGACGTCAGAGTTTAGAACGTGGACGTCAGAGTTTAGAACGTGGAAGTCAGAGTTTAGAACATGGACGTCAGAGTTTAGAACGTGGACGTCAGAGTTTAGAACGTGGAAGTCAGAGTTTAGAACATGGACGTCAGAGTTTAGAACGTGGACGTCAGAGTTTAGAACGTGGAAGTCAGAGTTTAGAACATGGACGTCAGAGTTTAGAACGTGGACGCCAGAGTTTAGAACGTGGAAGTCAGAGTTTAAAACGTGGACGCCAGAGTTTAGAACGTGGAAGTCAGAGTTTAGAACATGGACGTCAGAGTTTAGAACGTGGACGCGAGAGTTTAGAACGTGGACGAAAGAGTTTAGAACGTGGACGCGAGAGTTTAGAACGTGGACGAAAGAGTTTAGAACGTGGACGTCAGAGTTTAGAACGTGGACGCCAGAGTTTAGAACGTGGACGCGAGAGTTTAGAACGTGGGCGCCAGAGTTTAGAACATGGACGCCAGAGTTTAGAACGTGGACGCCAGAGTTTAGAACATGGACGCCAGAGTTTAGAACATGGACGCCAGAGTTTAGAACGTGGACGCCAGAGTTTAGAACGTGGACGCCAGAGTTTAGAACGTGGACGTCAGAGTTTAGAACATGGACGCCAGAGTTTAGAACGTGGACGCCAGAGTTTAGAACGTGGACGCCAGAGTTTAGAACGTGGACGTCAGAGTTTAGAACGTGGACGCCAGAGTTTAGAACGTGGACGCGAGAGTTTAGAACGTGGACGCCAGAGTTTAGAACGTGGACGCCAGAGTTTAGAACATGGACGCCAGAGTTTAGAACGTGGAAGTCAGAGTTTAGAACGTGGACGCCAGAGTTTAAAACGTGGACGCGAGAGTTTAGAACGTGGACGTCAGAGTTTAGAACATGGAAGTCAGAGTTTAGAACGTGGACGCCAGAGTTTAAAACGTGGACGCCAGAGTTTAGAACGTGGACGCCAGAGTTTAGAACGTTAACGGGTTTCTCGGCGTTCAGTCTTTTCGTTTAAAGCGCCGTTTGGCGGCGTGAACCCAGCTTTAAAGGACCCCTGAGGAAATCGTGACTCTTATGGGTCTCTGCTCCTGTCGGTCACCTATGAGGCGCCGGCGGCTGAAACCCCCCCGTAAGGACGCAGAGCGGGAACGCACAGGGACGCCTCATGATGTAGCTGAGCGCCACTTCCTGATGCGGCTTGCTGAAAACTAGACCCTCCCTTCCTGTCCAGCACCCCCCCCCCCCCCCCCCCCACCGGATGAGCTGACCCTTCAGGACATTCCAGCCACCGTGATAATGGCTCTTCCTGGTGGGGGGCATGTCTGTATTTCACAGCACCACTTCTTTCTGCTTCCAGCCTGGCGAGATGCTTTAACAGCCCCACAGTAACTTTTACCCCCCCAGCAGAACCCCCCTTGCATGAGGCAGGTTTGGAGAAAAGCGAGGTTGTTCTAGAGCAGCTCTGGTTCCCTCTTTGTCTGGAACACAGGCTTTTACCCTGGGGGGGGTCTCTGTTGAACTTGTGCTGGTGATCCAGACGTGTCCAAAGATTGTCATTGGAATTTTATTTCCTGAACTTTGCTCTAAAATCCCCGCCCCCCACCCCCACCCCAAAGACCTTTGAAGGGACCAAAGATTCTGGAAGACAGAAAAGTTTCCTCGGATGGGAACCCTCAGGTGTTCCTGCAGTCTTTTTTAAGCTGACGCTGGTTAACGTGCACTTCCTGCCATCGCCATTATTTCTGTATTTCTGTTTGGGGGGGTGGGGGTGTTGGTGGAGACGGGATCATAGGCCTCAGAGTTGCCCTCCTTCCCAGAAGCAGACCAAGTTTTAGGGCTCTCAGAATGGACTCAGACGAGCAGCTTCTGTGTTCTGAAAGCAGGAAATGACATCCGGATGAAACGCAGGGGTCCAAACGAGGAGCGGCGTTTTCCTGATCCCCCCCAGATCATCAACCCACCCGTCCCCCCAGGGACAACCCGCCAGCACGCGGTACCATGTCCTCACAGGGGGGTGGGCTCATTAAAAGCGGTCAGACGTGACCGCTGACTGTACCCAAGAACTGGACTGAGTGGCTCCTCCCCCTTGGCGTTCCAACTAGGAGCATTTGTACAATTGTACATTTGACCTTTAGTTTGGTACATCTTTGGTACAGCAGGTTGACGGTCAGTCGTTGGCTCACATTGACCCCTTTTTTCTAAATTTCAGGGACGTGAAGAACAATTCCTCGTCATGGACGGAAATGGAAAAGCAGATCAATCAGAATCATTTCTCGCTGCACTTTTCTCGCCTCGTTTTGTGAAATGGAGCCCAAACAAAGTCTGCACTGGGCCCCCGGGCAGGCGGCACCAAAGACCGAGGCGGAGCGCCCATCGGCACCGCCATGCGCCTCCAGGTGACGGCAGGGTTCAGGAAAGGTCGGCAACCTTCAGCTATTGGAAATCATCACGACATTACAGGACGAAGAGGAAGATGAAGATCAGAGGAAGACACTGACACGTGGATGCGATGAAAATGAACTCCAAGCAGTTTCAGTTCCTCTGCTGAAAATCTGGCCAAGTGAAAAATATATGAATTACGTAGCCCGTGTCCTGACACGAAAAAATAAAAAATATCTCATTCCCACAAATTCATATTTTGTTCCCTTGAAATAATTAATTCATGCGAAGGGAATAACTATTCATGTCATAATTCATCCATAAACACTGATATGCTCTCCGTCCTGCCAGTAGACGGCCAGCTGACCGAATGCCGGCATGACAAGCTGAAGAGCTCTGCGGCGGAGCTAGGAGCTTTGTCCGGAGAACCGCTGCGGTATGGCAAACCACAAAGCTTGGGCCTCTTAAATCTTAGGATATTTTTCTTATATTCATTGAGACAGTAATAAATTGATCATTCTTGTTTTCCTTTTTCCTTTCTTGAACGAATGTGGGTCACAGACACGGAAGTTACCGCTGAAAGAGGCTTTTCCGGCCGGCCGGAGAGCATATCCCTGTTTGTGAATGAATTATGACATGAATAGTTATTCCGTTCATACAAATAAATTATTTAGAGGGAACGAAATATTGTTTAATGGCAAGGGAATATTAATGTGTGGGAACAAGATGTATTTTATTTTTTCCATGTCAGGACACGGGCTCTGTAATGAATGTACATCCATTCATTCATCCATTCATCTTCTTCCGTTTTTTCCCTTTCGGGGTCACGGGACTGCTGGAGCCTATCCCAGCCACTTGTGGGTGAAGACAGGGGACGCCCAGGACAGGTCACCAGTCTGTCACAGGGCCACAGGTCTCACCCATTCCCTCTCACAGTCACATCTATGGATAATTTAGAATTGCCAATCAACCTATGAAGCATGTTTTTGGACGGCGGGAGGAATCCGGAGACCCTGGAGGGAACCCACGCATACACGGGGAGAACATGCAAACTCCACACAGAAAGGTCCCCCATTGATGTTCTGGTTTAGGTCCCCTAGCCGGGACTTGGACCGGGGGCCTCCATGCTGTGAGGCAAGAGGGCTAACCACTGCACCACTGTGCACCCTGAATGTATATCTGTGTAGATATTTTTTATTACTTTTGTTTCATTATTTCTGAGGTTTTGTCTGTCTTTATTATTCTTTTTTCAATCCCTAATAAAATCAAACTTTGTTATAGTCATGGGGCTTTAATGCACTAAGAGAGAGAGAGAGAGAGACAGACAGAGAGAGGGAGAGAGAGAGAGAGGGAGAGAGAGAGAGAGAGAGAGAGAGAGAGAGAGAGGGAGAGACAGAGAGTTGAGTTTCAAAACACCTTTAATGACCAGCCATCATTACACAAAGAAAAAAAATTCACATCACAATCTGATTAAAACACAAAACCAAAGAAACAAAACTCAAAAATTCAGCACTAAAGAGTCATCCTTGACAGAACACAAAACATTTTGTACGGCCCAAATATTGTCAAAACCATCAAGTGCGTGTGTGAGCTTATAAAAACCAAACTCGACGTTCAACCTTGCCACCAAAAGTCTCTTAAACAGAAACAGGACATCGTCAGACCCAACTCCCTGTACCCGATTCTTCCTCGTCAACCATATCGCCAACTTGGCTTCACCGGAAAGAAGATTTAACAAAACATGGACTCTTCGCTTTCTGGCCACATATTTTGGCCCATAAATAAAACACACAGATGAAAACTGTTCTCCCAGCCCCTCAAAAAAAGAACGAAGAAGAGAAAAAAGTCCAGTCAAACGTTGACACTGCAAAAAAAGATGTTCCACAGTTTCCGCAACAGAACAGAACGGACACCCATCCCCCGTGCCAGGATTAAGGTGCACCAGATATCTGTCTGTGGCTATGATCCCATGTACGACCCTCCACTGGAGGTCACCTACCCGTTTCTCAATGGGAGCTTTGTACAGGGATCTCCAACAGCCCCTCGGAGAAGACCCTGTGCCAAACAACTCAGCCCACCTCGACACTCTGACGTCCATTAAGGAGCGCATGTTCAAAGTTTTAACGCATAAAAAATATAAAGACTTCCTCCCGATGATTTCAAATATTCCTATTTGAGGAGTAGTCCAGGACAGGAGTTTGGTTCCGTCCTCCAGCCATCCCTCGCAGGCCGGAGAAACCCGCAGAGGAGGAAAAATGAAATCCACACCATCCACCCACTGGTTAGACGCAGTAGGATCCATTATGAAGGCCTGATGGGACACAGGCAGGGAGAGACAAATCTCCGTCACAAGATTTTTCAGTGTCCTGAGAGATCGTATTCCAGTCAAAATAGAAAGTTCAGGAGCAGGAGTCTGTAGGAGATGTCCAAGCTTCACACAGCCCGCATCTCTCAACTTTAAACTCAGGGTAGCAGAAACCAGAATCTGTGATTTGATGAGGTCGTTTCCAAAGATGGGTTCCTCGAACAACCATGTTCCAGGTGTTGAAACCATTTCCCTTTTGCAAACTAACAGTCGCCAGGCTTGCAGGACAGAGCAGTAAAAAGGAGAAAGTCCAGTCAGGTCCAAGGTATGAAGCTGAGGCAGAAAAAAATGTTTGTCAAATCCATAACCCCCAGCTTTCCTTAGCAGCACACATGCAGTATCCAACCACGGCAGTCCAAAACTGTAGAGCAGACGCTGCGCTGTCCGCAATCTAAAGGCGGCCACACGGGCTGAAATGTCAATCAACCCCTGACCGCCCTCCTCAACCGGCAGGTAGAGAACGGCAGCTCTTAGCCAATGATGACCAGACCAAAAGAAATCCACCACGGTCTTCTGAAGTGCAGTGATGAGGCTTGCAGGAGGCGGCAACACCATCATACAGTGCCAAAGTGTCGAGGCAACCAAGTTATTGACAACAAGAACTCTACCCCTGAAGGAAAGCTGAGGTAGCAGGTATTTCCATTTAGACAGTCTGGCACACACTCTCTCCATGACACCCTCCCAATTCTTTTTCTGAAAAACGTTACTACCCAAATAAACTCCTAAAAACTTCATCCCCTCCATTCCCCAATTAAGATTCCCAGGCAAAAGAGGCAACGAGGAGCCCGACCAACGTCCCAACAAAAGAGCGGTGCTCTTACCCCAGTTCACCTTAGCCGAAGAAGCCCTTTGGAAAAGATCCAGCACATTACACAAAGAATCAACATCTGCCTGATGTCGAACAAAAACCGTTACATCATCTGCATATGCAGACACCACAAGGGACAGTTTGTGGGACATTTCCGGTAAAACCAACCCAGTAAGCCGAGTGCGTAATCTATGGAGAAAAGGTTCAATGGCGATAGCGTAAAGCTGTCCAGAAAGGGGACATCCCTGTCTAATCCCTCTCTGAACCATAACAGGTCTGCTCAGTCCACCACCAATCTTGACCAAACAAAAAGCATCTTTATACAGAAGAGTCAACAAAGAAATAAAAATCTCTCCAAAACCAAAAGCTCTCAAAGCAGAAAATAAATAAAAATGATCAACCCTGTCGAAAGCCTTCTCTTGATCTAAGGACAACAGTCCAACTGAGGTGTCACAGTGTTTGCAAATATCAAATAAATCACGTACAAGAAAAAGATTGTCCATAATAGATCGGTCCGGCACACAATAAGACTGATCTCTGTGAATGATCACACCCAAAACATTCTTAAGTCTATTGGACAGGACCTTAGAAAGCAACTTATAGTCTGTACAGAGCAAAGCAAGCGGTCTCCAGTTTTCCAGTAGAGTTAAGTCCCCTTTCTTTGGAAGAAGAGAGAGAACAGCATGACGGCAGGAGAAAGGTAACAATCCAGTCTTTGAGCAATCCTTGAACACCTCTAGTAGATCCGGGCCCAGGCACTTCCAGAAGTGTTTATAAAAATCCGCCGGCAGCCCATCCAAACCAGGAGACCTCCCGAGCGCCATCTGACCCACAGCAGCAGTCAATTCCTCCATGGAGATTGTAGAATCCAAAAGATCCCTGTCTGCGTCACCCAGCCGTGGGAGTCCCTCCAGTAGTTGATCCACACAGTCGCTGTCGCAGTCCTCTTTTCCGAATAAGCCGCAATAAAAATCCACCGCAATCGTTCTCATGGCAGCCGGACTCGTAGTAACAGTCCCATCAGGAAGGCGCAGACAGACCATCTGTTTCTTCTTAGAAACAGATTTCTCCAGGTTGAAAAAGAAGGTCATAGGAGCATCCATGTCTCTGATGGTGGTAAACCGAGCTCGAACTAAAGCTCCCTTAGCCCGTTCACGGAGAAAAGAACTAAGTTCACCCCGTCTGCTCTTAAGCAACTGACCTTGTGAAGCACTATGAGTTGAACAAGTGTTTTCTAGCCTAGAGATTTCATTTTCCAAAGCCGATATTGCTCTCTTAGTTGTAACTGTAGAATGACTTGTATACTGCTGACAGAAAACCCGTATTTGTGCTTTACCCACCTCCCACCACTGGCTAACAGAAACAAAATCAGACCTTTTACATCTCCAAAGCTCCCAAAAAAACTCAAATTTCTCACAAAAAACTCTATCTAGTAGAAGCTTCACATTAAAATGCCAGTAAGAACTTCCTTTTGTAGAAGATCCAAGGTGTAATTCTAGTGTTATCATATGATGATCACTAAATGCAACTGGATAAATGGAACATCCAGAAACCCTGTTTCTAAAACTGTCTGTGATATAAAATCTGTCCAGTCTAGCGAGGCTCATCAATTTTCCACCCACATTCCTGGCCCACGTGTATTGTCTGGTTTGGGGATTATTAAGCCGCCACACATCAACCAAAGAAGAGTCAGAAACAATCTTTGATAAAACCGAGGATGACTGGAAATGAGGTTCTGCACCTGTTCTATCTAAAGTAAAATCCAACGTGCAATTCCAGTCACCGCCCATCACTATAACATCCCCTGGATCACAGTTTTTCAAAAAAACCTCTAAAGAGAGGAAAAAAGGGATTCTGTGGGCACCTTTTGCAGGTGCATAAAAATTAATCAAACAAAAGTTAAACCCGTTCAGTTCAACCCTCACAGCAAGGAACCTGCCCGCGGCCACTTCACTAACGGATAAGATATTAAAACTCAGCCTAGGCGAAAAAAGAATTGACACCCCAGCAGAGAAAACTGTACCATGTGAAAAAAAAGACTGACCCCTCCACCACAAAGCCCATTCTGCCTCAGATGTCACATCACTATGTGTCTCCTGTAAAAACAAAATATCCAAAGACTTATCCTCAAAAATATCTTTAATAATCGCCTTCTTTTCCGGATCCCTCCCACCATTAACGTTTAAAGAGCCTGCCTTAAATGTAGACATAGAGAGAAGAAGGAAAAAAGAAGGAAATAACAGTAAAAGGATCATCCACACACACACAGTCATAACTACGTCAGTGTTTCAACCTTTTTCCTCATTTTCAACCTTCTGGAGCTTTTACCCTTCAAAGCCTTCAACTGTTTGCGAATGGTAGTCACATGTTTCTTTAATCGAAACCGTTTCTTCTCATCAAGAGTATTAAAGTCAACCAATTTCTGCAAAGTTAGTGACGTGAGAATGAACTTCTCCAAATCTGGAAAATAATCAGCCACCTTAACTGATCTACCAAATGAATCATCTAGGAAGTGATTAATTTCCTCAAGTGAATAAAGGTCATCGGACGATATCTGGGACTCTGCCAGAGAGACACAGTCAGAGTCTGAATCCAGCTCCATGTCTGTGGTGACAGGAGGAGGAATCACAGCAGAACAATCACCAGTAACAGCAGACTGCCCACCTTCACACCCAACCCCTTCCTCAGTCACCTCAGTGCCCATTTTATCACAATTAGAGCGGTCAGAAACACCGCCAACATTCTCCATCCCAACACCCTCACCACCTTCAGACTCCTCCTGAAGCTCTGAGGCAGGAGCAACATTAATGTCTCTAACATTAACCTCACTAGTGCTGCTCTGAGCAGCTTCAGAGCTGCAACCTTCACCAGGATCTGTATCAGTTAGAAGGGCAGGGCCCCCCACACCCACCGAGTCCGCAGCGGCGAGCCCCTGCTCCACCTGAGCGGCCGGAGCGGCCTCATCAGGCCGCCCTTCAGCCGCCCTGTGAGGGCAGGCGGCGCGCTTATGCCCAGCGTTTCCACACTCAAAGCACTTCAGATTCCCCGTGCTGGCATAGACCAAATAGTTGCCATCCCCGTGTTTCACGCGGAAGGACACGTCCAGAGTCTGAGCAGAAGAGCTCAGAAACATGAACACCTGTCTGCGGAAGGACTGCACATGCTTCAGTTTCTCACTCCTGCATCCTAAACCCACAGTTCGGAAACCGCTGGCAAACTTCCCATAACGCTGCAGCTCTTTCTCCAGAGCCTCGTTGGGAATGAACGGGGGAACACCTGAAACAATGACCCGCGTCGACGGGACCGCAAGCGGGGACACCTGCAGGAACTGCCCCCCCACAGTGACGCCACACGCGATCAAATCAGACACTAAACGCTCCTCCGTCAGAAAAACAATCACTCCTTTGTTCATTCGGGAAGCATAAGTGATGTTAGCGTGACCAACTAAGTCTCCCACAGCAAGGAGAATTGTCTCCACAGACACCTGCGGGTCGGGCTGGACGCGGACCCCATGCCTCAGGGACAAGGACGGCGTCTGAGACGCCATCCCGGAGAGGCGGGTGAACCGCTGATCGCCCAAACTCACCAGTGAAAGTCACTGAAAGTCAGTAAATCACTCCAATAGAAACCGAAAAAAGAGCACTGAACCACACTAACTTTCTGTCAAACTCTCAAACTCACTCACCCACACCGTCCATGCAGCCGCCACCACCAATCTCCCAGCATGCAGTACAGAAAGAGAGAGAGAGAGAGAGAGAGAGAAACTGCTGCCCACAGAGAACTGAAGGAACTTGAACCTGTGAGTCCTGGTCTGACTAGTCAACGTCCGCTGACTCGAGCTTAACCCTTGTTCTATCCTATGACCCCACCCTTCCATTGAGGTGTTCTCCTACCATGACAAAGGTGGATAAAGGTGGAGAGGATTTCATGTAATCCATGGACACCAGTGAAGATCACAAATCATTGAAGAACAAAGGTTCAGAGCTCTGTCTAGTGGGTCTAGAGCAGTGGTCCCCAACCTTTTTGTCACCGTGGACCGGTACAACGCAAGACAGATTTAACGTGGACCGGGGGTGGTATTTTCTCTTTAGTAATGATAATAACAATAATAATAATAATTTTCCCCTTGTCAAAGCAACTTTCTAAAGAAGTTTGTGTTTTGCTCATTTTGGTTGTTTGGGTTTCATTTTAGTGGGGTTTATCACCTGATGTTTGGTGTCGCAACTTTGACGTGCGTTAAGTGTGACAGATGTAACAAAGAGAATCTGGTCACTTTTCAAAATAAAACGTTTTTGTTGGGAGAAAAAACAATAAAATGGAAATTATTTTTTCTTTCTGTGCGTCCCGGTGCAAAAATTTCCCGCGGCCTGGAACCGCTCCGCGGCCCGGTGGTTGGGGACCACTGGTCTAGATGACCCAACTCCCAACGGTAAAGTGCCTAGGATAGCACAAGGGTTAAATAAAACCATGAGCATGTTTGTCTTGTGGAGCCTCAGATTCATTTTCATGATGCTAGAACGAGGATGCACAAACTGTCCTCTTTTCTCATCTACCTCTACACTTCCTCTCTTCTCTATCTTTGATCATCATTTATCATTTAGTTCTCCATGCCTCTGTTTGGTGCAGTGATTCATGTATTGTCCCTCTTTCCCTCTCCCCTCCTGGGGAGTGGGAGTGCTTCCAGACTCCAGTTGGTTCATCCGTGCTCCTGTTCCTGACTGTGTACCTCCTCTCTGCTCCTGCTCCTACACCTGGCTGTGGTTCCTGTCTCCGGCTCGACTCGCGCCCCTGACTGTCCCCAACCCCGGCTGGATGAAGCTCGTCTGCTGGACTTTAAATATGTAGATGTAGAGTTAGATAAGTTAATTCTTCTCTAAGAGTTCTGGTAAATCGCCTGTCCGTCCTGGGGGAGGATCCCTCCTTCATGTGGACACCCCTGAGGTTTCTTCATTTTTTTCCGGAATCCGTTTTTTTAGGAGTTTTTCCTTACAGAGAAGGGGGGTCTAAGGGCAGGGATGCCAGTATAGCTTAGTCAGTTTGTTAGTTTATTTTAGTATTTTCCTATTGACTCTTCGTATTCATGATCCTTTTGAGTTCATGTTTTACTTGAAAGCCCATCGAGACGACTGTTGTTGTGATTTTGGGCTATACAAATAAAATTGAATTGAATTGAACAAACATCACATAACCCTCTCAACCCAATAATAGGAAATAATTGCATAAAAAGCCAGGATGTGGAACCACAGCAGCTGATTCAAAGACTTTTTCCTTGTTGCTTATTTCCTTATCTTAATACTATTATTAATGACACATAAATGTTCCAGAATGATTGGATTGGAATATTTCCTGGTGTCTGGACTTCTCTAGACTCATACTTTGGTACTGTGCCTGAACCGGTCGGTGTGGTTCTGACAACAGGCCTACAGCTTCACGGACTCAGGGGGCTAAAGAGAACAGCGTCTGGCTTTGAACCGACAACCTGCTTCCCTGTCAGCCCGTTTTGTTCCCGGTCGTCTTTGTGAGCTCAGAAAAATGAGAGTGTTTGGTTCAGAGGCTGATGAAGCTCAACAGGGCAGCTGCCTGGGACCCCTGTCCTTCTCATTGCTGTTCCATAAAGCGCGTTTCCATGGAAACACTAGGACTGAAAACGGTGCAGCTGAGCGTCAGCTCTCTGTTTGTCCCGGTTTTCCTGTCCTCTGCGCTCTTTCCTGACTCCCTTTTACCGTGTTTAAAATGACGGTGAGGGATTTTGTAGAAAATGTCTTTTAAAGATATTCCTTTACTGTGATGGGGGCAGTACTGAGTAGGTCTGGTTTAATGTTTACTTTCTCATCTTCATCACATCCTCTCAGCCGTTGCCCCCCCCCCCCGTGATCTTTGGTTTCATCTCTATCTTCCTCCTCCCTCCCTCTTGTGGCGAGGAGTCAGGTGGCGTGATCATTTCAGGCCGCGGCGCCACTGATGCTGCGATAAGCGGGTCAGGTGGAGTGGGTGAGCACAAACAGGAAGCAGCTGAGAGCGGCGGCGGCGGCGAGCCTGGTCATCCACGTGTGAAGCCATCCTTCCTCTTTCTCACAGGAGCAGGACGGATGAGCAGAAACGGAGGCGAGGATCTGAATGGGGTAAGTCCATGTTTGATGGATGAACACGTCTCCCAGGCGGCGAGCGTCCTGTCACACGCCTCACAGGAGATGCAGAACAAAGGAGCGGGCGCCTGGCGTTTTCCAGCTGTGTTCATGGACACGAGGAGGTGTCAGACTGTTGACTTTCCTGTTCTGACACATTTTTATCAGGAGTCAAACAATAATCCCTGAACCGTTTCTGGCAGCTCGCTGCATAAAAATGTCTGACATTTGACACGCAGATTTCTGCTGATTCAGCAAACAGCCGTGACGACCGTGAATGCATCAGCGGGTCAGGAGACAACAAACGCTTGACTAGTGACTAGTAATGCAAAACTAGTGACGGGTGTCTCCCTTCCATTTAAAGAAAAACATTCAAATGTATACATTAGGATTCCCCCTAACCCTCCCCCCAAACAGGAATAGCTCACAGTCTCATGCTGCTTGCAGAAACCTCAATGTGTCTGAGTCAAAGGAACAGCTGGACTATTGACTGATGGATGTGAATGTATGGACTTTCCAGTCAACGTCATGACTAATGATCCTACGTTTACAGATGTACGGCTTTATTCCTGCTGTTTGTTTAGTTTACTTTCATTTTTGCTTTGATTGCTGGAAAAAACCATTTTCAAAAAAGACGCCAATCATCCATTAATGTGTCTGAAAACATTGAAAGTCTCATAATAATAATGCTAAAGTTTTAGTTTGATCTAATGTTTTGACAGGTTTGATGCTTCGTCTTCATCCACCTCCATCTAACCTTGTCCTCTGCGTCCTCCATGTCCTCCTTCATCCGTGACCCTCCTCTTTGGTCCTCCTCCTTCCTGCTGTCTCCTCTCATCGTAGATGTTGGGAGCTGTGACTCAGACTGTCGAAGGAAACTGACGTTTGGGGACGTTTGTCTTATGTGGACCAACCTCTCACTGCATTAGAATTGTAAAGTCAGTGTGATATCCGTCTCCCCCTTGGTCAGACGCTCCTGCAGGCTGAACATCTTCCCATCGCCTCCTCATTTCACAGCCGCTGAACTGTCCGCTCACATCCCAGAGAACATTCAGGATGAAGGTCTGCAGACGTTTTCAACGGTTTGAGTCTTTTCCAAAGAGCTGCTGGATTTTCTGAGGGACAAAGACGAACAAAGACGTTTCTGGCACAGCCTTCACTCAGAAATACTCCTGAAGGTTCAAACTTCCTTCAGTTTAGTGGTTAAATCTGCACACATGCAGAGCGGTTTGAGGCACTAAAACCATTCAGTCAAACAACGTTTAAAAATGTGAAAACCCATCAACCAAGTGGCCTAAAACTGAACATGAAATACCAGAAACTTTGAACTGTTCTTCTGTTCTGACATCGATTTCTGATCACAGTGCAGTTTCCAGTCTGACTCAAAGGTTTTTTTATTTATTTATCTGAATTCTTCTCCCCCACATTTAGCCCTCCAATCGAGTCCCTCCGACTCGATGACGTCATCAGTGGTCATCCACGTTAGCGCCGAGCTGCCAACGCTTGGAAAACGCAGAGCATCACTTTCTGAACTCTAGGAGGTCACGCTAAAACAAAAAGTCAGGACTCTCATTCCATGTGACTTCTGTTCACAGCACAGCGCCACCCGGAGCCCCCTCACTGTGTATCCCTCCGCCAAGAGGGGTTCCCCTTCAGAAAAGTGTTTCAGACACCCCTGTCCCCCTAAATGTTGGGGGGGCAGGATTCAGATTCGGCCTTAGATGCAGGGATTTTTAAACGTACAGTAACTTTGTTTTTCTTTTCAGCTACGTTCAGTTTGGTCTTAAAGTTTTAGCTGCTGTCTCCAGAAAATGTTCCTCAACAGCTTCCGTATCCATCCTTAAGCTCATGTTGCTTTCAGCTAGCAGTCTCTAGATTACATTCCACATATTTGTATTGAAGTTCTTTTCAATAAGCTTCAACACTTGTTTGCATTAGCAGCAGAAAACGGCTCAATCTAAACTCTTCCTCTTGGTTTCTGCCTAAATTTACAGATTAATCTTCAAATGAAAGTGTCTCCGTCTCCGTCAGTCTCTGGGCCATCATGTACTTTTCCCCTTAGCGTGGGGGGGTGTGGTGGTTAGTACCTGGATGAGAGCCCGCCTGGGACCACATGGGGGCGCTCTCCAGTGATTCCATGTGCCGGTCTGGTCAGGAAGGCCTTCTGCTGTAAAACCTGAAGCTGAATCAGGAACTTCACTGTGGCGCCCCCTAAAGGGAGAAACCGGAACAACAAACAAAACTCATTCTGGATTACTTTGACGTGAAAGACCTGTGGGGAAGCTCCTCCCACCAGGTTTCCAACCCACCTGAAAACTGTCACCAGAACAGGCAGACGGCTGGATCCAGATGCAGCCGGTTTATCGGTTCAGCTAAAAGTCCACAGAGAAAGTTCAGACAGGCAGGCAGGGGTTAAGAACAGGCAACAGATCATCAGAGGAGGTGTGCGGCATCCAGGAAGTGCATGCCGGGGTTGCTGGGAGATGAAGTGCGTTAGTACTCTGGAGAAAGAGCTCTTACTTCTGACAAAAACATTCCCCCCTGCAGGAAAACAGGCTCACTGCTACCAAATCCTTCACAAGTTCCCCAGCAAATATCAGCTCAGGGGCGACGAGTGAAGCGACGATGCGCAGCGACGATGCGCAGCGACGATGCGCAGCGACGATGCGCACCGACGATGCGCAGCGACGATGCGCAGCGACGATGCCCAGCAACAATAGCTCAACTTTCCTGAGCCACCGGCGTCCCCCAGTCTCTCATTTAGCCCACTAACTGCCACAGACAGAAGAGGCTGGAGTGACAGCAGCATCCGCCTCAGAAAGTCCTGCAGCAGCTCCTGGTGGGATCCTGACTGACATTTTGATTGGCTGTGGACCCTGTCAATCAATCTCTTTGGTGCTGTGTCTCATGAACAGAGCGGCTCAGATTGCAAAGACGATCTTTGTTTTGGTTCTATGATCCTGGATTTATTTCTCTATGAAGGTTTGAACTTTGAGAGTTTAAGGAAACCTGAGAAAATGTTCACGTCTCTCAGAGAAAAGTGTCCCTTAGAGCCTGAATACGTCCACCACTGTTAAAATCAAATAAAGAGGACTCCTCTGGTTGTTTTTAGGACGCACGTCCCGTGAAAAACGAGGGAACAGCAGAAATGATGCTAACACGGGTTAGCACATGTGCAAGAAAATGACCCCATGAAAAACAGAACGCATTCAACACGGAAACCTTGGTCCTTTACCCAGAAGCACCTGCAAAGGAGACAGCAGGAGGACGTTTGGAGCCAGTTATCCATCATTAACCCTGGTTTGTTTCTCAATCTGAGAGCCAAGCGTTGGCCAAAATGCTGCTTCCTCTGCTGGTTTCATCAGGAGTTTTCATGACCTCAGTCAGACGGAGCGACACGCCGACCCTCCTCTTCCTCGCTGTGACCTTCACTCCTCTGCAGACATTTTAATCACAGACGACAGAAAAAGCTTCCAGAGGAGAGCAAGAAAAACAAACACGCAGGAAGAATATCTGAAAATGGATTTATTGTCCTGCGCGCTTTCTGTCAGAGTTCATGAATATTTTAACGGCTGTGGAAAGACTTTTGTCAGAAAGTCTCTGATTGATGGAGATGTAATCTGCAGGCCGGCAGCTGCAGCTCAGCAGGAGCATCACCACGAAGCATAGACCACGTCTGATCTGGAACGTCTGCCGCGCTGATGGCAATCACAACACGCGTGCCGCTCCCGGTCATGTGACTTGCAGCGAATCAACACGTGGAAAAGAATTTACCATGACAGTTTCTGATGTGTTTATGCAATTTAATGTACAGTCTTTATGAGAAAAAACAAACTGTTTTTCAAAGTAAAAGCCTAACAAATATGAACATTTTATGAAGACTATTTATGAATCCCCTGAGTTCTGATGATGAAAGTGAAAAGACAAACCGTGTTATCTGGGCTTTCTGGGTCAAAGTTCACAGATTAGAGTTTGTCCTTAACAATGGAAATGACGAGGCGGCTTTAAATGATTTACACCACATTTGGAAACACGTTTTAAAGTTACTATCTATAGAAAGCCATGATCACTGGGAAAAAGACATAACTCCATAGAAAATCTTTACATTTTTTCTTTTGTCTCATTAACAGTCTCAAGTTTTTTCAGTCTTTCAGCAGCTAAAACAAAAGTTTCACCTCCAGGAAAATACTTCAAACTTTCCTCATGTGAGCAAATCTGTGAGCATCAAGCTCAAACAAAGGTCCCAGCATGCTTTGCAGCGTTTTGCTGCAGACAGTCATCTGTTGAGTTGAGTTAGTTCCATTTCCATCAAGTTTACGCCAAAAGCAGCACGAATGTCCCTCAAGTTTAGTTTAGATGAAAACCAAACACTATTTCAAAAAACCTTTGAGGACTCTGAGGTTTAGAGAACACTGATGCTGTGAGAAGTTCTACAGCCACCTCACCCCACAGCAGACTCCCCCATTGCAGACTCACCCCACAGCAGACTCACCCATTGCAGACTCACCCCACAGCAGACTCCCCCATTGCAGACTCACCCCACAGCAGACTGTCGTTGTTCACTAAAGTGGGCCGTAGAGCAGATTCTGCATCGGAGCAGCTTTCATGGCGTCCTCCCAGGTCCTGCAGATGAGCTTTTCTCCTTTCAGTGGTGAAATCTGAGGCATCAGTCAAATGATCACAGATGGTCAAACGCAGCGATGCAACCAGCCGGCGTGATGTTCGGGGACGGAGGAAAGAGTGGTCACATGTGTGCTTTCACAGCCCCGCCATCATGGACTGTAAATGTTCTGATGCCAACAGAATCTAGAAACGGATTTCAGAGACCATTGAGGTATCAGTGAGGGATAAAGACGGCCCATGAGGCTGCAGCCCGCCTCAGCGTCTGATCCTCAGAGCGCTCCACAAATATGTCTTCATCACGGCCGCAAAGCCGCCGATCAAAGTGGAGCGGAACGACCAATGATCACCTGAGCGCCGCGGACAGACGTGGAAAATGTGACATCACATGTTTCTGTGGTCAGACGTGCTGCTCTGAGCGGATGGCTGAAAATACAAACAAGCAGTTCTAATTCATGTGTGTAGCAGCCAACAATGACATCAAATACACAAACATTGTTACCCCTTGTTCTATCCTAGACACTCTAACGTTGGGAGTGGGGTCATCTAGACCCACTAGACAGAGCTCTGAACCTTTGATCTTCAATGATTTGTGATCTTCACTGGTGTCCATGGATTACATGAAATCCTCTCCACCTTTATCCACCTTTGTCATGGTAGGAGAACACCTCAGTGGAAGGGGGGGGGGGGGTCATAGGATAGAACAAGGGATAAACCAAAAAATTATTCAGAATTTCTTTCTTTATAGGTATGTTTTCTTTTGACAATTACATGAAACACAATAAAAAAAAGACCAATTTTGACAGTAAGATATGAATTTAGTATTTAAAGTCTTGAATATGAAAACCCGTTGATATGAGGAGGTACAGACATTTAATGTAACTGGACTCCTTCAGAATAGAGTTCCGTTCTGTTTGGGAAGAGGCTACAGTAACCGGTTGGAGTGATCCTGATGCAGGACTGTTCTTTGTATTTATATTTTATATTTTGGACTCTTTGTTTTCTTACATTTGTCTTGCTCTATAGTCACCCTGACCTGAGAGATGCTAAAGAAAAATTCTGATGTAATGTGCAAACGGCAATGAACCTTCTGACCTCTAATCACTGGATCAAATGGATCAGGTTTGCAGTAAATCAAAAGGACGTTCCATTGATGAACTTGATCAGGTGTGAAAGGCAAAGGCTGAAGGTCAAAGGTCAAGGCATCTGAAGACTTTGTTGCAGAAACTAAACCCAAAGGACAGATTCTTTGTCTTTTTTTGTTTTACACAGATGATGGTTGTCATGGTTACCACTCTGTCAAGTCAGAGTAACTCACTGTGACCTTTTCCATGCAATGAATCCGGCCATATTAGCTCCACCTGCCAACCCCTGGAGTTCAACCTGGTTCTCCTCACCCTGGTTCCAGTTAGTCTCTCTTTCTTCTCTGTCCATATTCCTGTTTGGATTCACATGTGTGACCCTCATCTGGACCAACTTTTGCTTTGACCCCTATGGGGATTGGTCCGAGCTTTTTCCACTTTAAGATCTTGTTTTTATTTTTTAGTTTCTGGATTAAACTTTTTCTGGATTCTTTAGTTTAAAGTCTGTGTTTAGAGCGAAGAGGAACCTGGTTTTATACAGATATATGATTACAAATCAAACAAAAGTGGATGGACATTAAAAATAGAATCCACACCTTTGGCTATTAAGCCCAGAGAGGACATTTCCTCCATGCTGTTTATGCTTTTAACTTTACGTTGCAGCGGTTCCTTTGTGCTCCCTGGTCCTCCAGTGACCATCATAACCATCACTGGACACCATCATGTAATATTAATGTCATGTCAGCATGGAATATTATCCTGGATGAAGGATTGAGAACAAAAGAGCAGCTGAAGGCTCACGCGTCCTCAGATGTCTCCATCATTTCCATCTGCTGAAAGATGCTTTTGTAGGTCTAAGGCTGATTGACATGATGGGGGGGGGTTCAGTTCACTGGATCAATACTGCAGGATACATAAACTAAAAGTTAGGGATTGCAACATACAAATTACCTGCCAATGTAGCTTCTTATTGGTAAAATACACCTGATTCAGGTAATCAGCAGCAGGTAAGACAGTTTTCCTGGAAGAGCTCAGAGTCTGAAATCTGCTCTAGAAGTTTCTGGAAGAGAAAAAAGGGAAATGTCTGACAAGTTTGGAGGCTGGAATTATGATCTCTGCAGAAGAAAGACCTCCAAGTTTTCTGATCCGTATAATCATGAAGGAATCCCAAAGGCAAAGCAAAAGTACAGAGATCCCTCCTTTATCCTGGGGGGGTACGTTCTAAAATGGTAAATGGTAAATGGTAAATGGCGTATACTTATATAGCGCTTTCTACCCTCTTACGAAGGCCCAAAGCGCTTTACAGTCACAGTCCCATTCACCCATGCACACACACAGTCACACACAGTCACACACACACTCACACACACATTCACACACTGATGGCGGCTCCGCTGCCGAACACTGGCGCCAACCTCCCACCAGAGGCAAGGTGGGGTTCAGTGTCTTGCCCAAGGACACTTCGACACATGGGTGTGCAAGGCAGGAATCGAACCTGCAATCTTACGATCATGAGTCGACCGCCCTACCGCTGCACCACGGCCGCCCAAAAGAACCCGCCATAGGTCAAATCCACAAAGTAGACTACAAAGTAGTACAGATGTTAGCCTGGAAAACTCCTCCTCTTTTTTCAGACAGACATTAACATTTTAAACTTTTCTCTCTTGTTTATACTCTAAAACTTAAAACCTTTACAGAAAAACAAGTTCAGCATTTGACCCAATCAGGACGCGAATCCCAACGCGCCATAAAAAATCTGTGACAGTGAAACCGTGAAAAGTCAACCGCGATAGAGCGAGGAAAGAGAAAGTTTGGTCCTTTAGCATTTGTCAGTAACGCGCGCTCTGGACCCGTTCTTTGTACTAAACTTTAGAGACCAAAAATGTTTTTACTAGGGGGTACTATAGGGGGGTACTAAGAGGGTCCTCATGGATTCTCATGTCTGACATGCTCACGTTAAAATAGGCTTTATTATGATTCTGAGACACAAACAGCCAGCAGTGAGCGACTTCAGCAAAGACCAAAATTCTCTGCCAAACTGAATAAACAGGACCACCAGTTTGCTGGCAGTGGCGTATTCAGAACATAACCGTTCTCTAGCTACGGTGAACTTGGTCACAAACTGGCATTTTTTACAGTGTAGGTTAGACGTCTGTCAGATCAGTCATGTGGTTTGCTCAGAGAGTGCCCCCCCCCCAGTTCCTTCACCTTTATGGGACACCAACAAACTAAATGACAGGGTATCAGGATCTAGACAGATGACACTGTGCTATCCCAGACAGACTGCAGTTCAGGGTTAAAGACTTCTGCTGTGGTTCTTCATTTTCTACACGGATGCTGCTTCAAATACCATCTGCCTCATGTTTGATTACAGACCAGCATCAGAGGGCTCGCTATCATCAGCCTCTTCTCTACCATCCATAGGTAACAAATGCTAGCCTTAGATCAGACCGTAACTGTGTCAATGCTGCCAATCATGTTAGTGATTCCTGGTTTTATGCCAACAAACACAAAGAGTGAGAGCAGATCTGATTCCCTCTGTAGCTCCAACAAACAGAACACGTATGCAGCTTAGCGGCTTCAGGTCTGCTGTCACCTTTTAGCAGGATTATCAAATATCAAAGGCAAAACCTGTTGACTTTAATATAATATGTGATTCTTTGAAGGAATTCCAAACATGGTCATCATAAAATATTCAAAATGGCTTCTTCTTCTACACAAACAGGATCATCGCAGCTCATTAGAGTTTCCTCTACAACGATTCCAACGACATGAAGGCACCGAGTGGGGATTTACTGACTGACTTTGGTCTGACTGGTTAAACGACTGCTCCAACAGTTTCCTTGTCAGGCTGAGTGGATGCAGCGATCAATACTAAGCCCATCAGGATGGCATTAGGAAGACACACCACGCTGAAGGACAAGGACGCCGAGCATCGCTGGAGGAGAAGATCTGGAAAGGCTGTAAACAAATCTACTTCAGGAAAAAGTTTCATGTGAAACACTTAAAAGTAAAAATGATTCAACACCTTTGATGATTGATTCAACACGTCTCCCTGATTCCTTAAAACCAGGAATACAATACAGTAAAAGAAAACTGAAAAAGACCAGAGTT
The DNA here is from genome assembly GCA_023969325.1 of Oryzias curvinotus. NCBI lineage: Eukaryota > Metazoa > Chordata > Actinopteri > Beloniformes > Adrianichthyidae > Oryzias > Oryzias curvinotus. The sequence goes on from CM043719.1 coordinate 575,945, forward strand.
CAGCAATGAAGAAGGACCTGAAAGCATCATTTCAAATCTGAAATAAACATGACTTTTATCACGATGGAGAGTTTACTGAATCTTTGTCTTCATTCTACCTGCTTGGATGCAGGTAGAATGAAGACAAGTGAACCTTCTGTTTGTAAAGCACTCTCTGCAGGAACGCCCACGCCATTTCATCTCCATGATTCCTCTGTGGGGGGGTCACCCGGGGCTGCTTTGCTCCACGCAGACGTCAAAGTGCTGCAGGGAGCTGAAAGTTGGACTCTCATGCCGATGGTTTGTGTGGCATGCAGCTCGTAAACGGAAACATCACAGACAGACGAGGCAAGAAGAGGAAAGAGCTGTGGAACCATCGAAGAGACGGACCCCACACCCATCAGGTCATCATGTGCATTTCTGGGTCCAACCGGTCCTTGACAGAGCCGAAGGTTACAGGTACGGAGACAGCTGGAAGTTTCATCCACAGCGCTCCAGTCAGAAACCTTCTTTAGAATTTGAGTTGAAAACACAAAGTGTTCTGTGACTGAATGAATCCAAGTGAAAGTCGGGTTTAACCTTTGAAAAGACCTTCCAGGTCTGTGACGGTCAAACCAGCGTCAGACCGTTTAAACCAGAACCGCAGCACATGAGCATCCCACCTACCGACCCACACAGAGGCACGCCACGCCGTCTGCATCCGTGTTGCCTTAAGGCAGGCCGAGCATCTGAGCGCCCGGAGCCACGAGGTCGGGCTGAGTTAAGCCAGCATGCACGCGCACACACACAACGCTGAATTATTCAGACGGAACCAAACTCAGAGCTGGCAGAGTGTGAAGGAGGAGGCTTCTCCCCAGAGCCCCCCCAACACGAAACAACCTCCTGACATCCCAGCAAACCTTCCTGCTGCAGAACAGGAGCAGAGGAAAACACCGCCTAGCTTTCGTGGGTCTTCTAACGCCTTCATTCCGTCTCCTGCTGGGTCTGTCCATCGCCCTGCCGTGGGGGGGTTTAGGGAAATCAAGGGGGTTTTCTTCCTCTTCACATTCTGCCTGGGACGTCTGAGAGCTGCTTTCTGGACAAACAAGTGTAATCTTCATGTTGCATGCTCAAAAACAGCACACGTCATCAGCTGCAAACAACAAGCAGCAGGAGGTTCTGAGGGAGAACCGGTGAACAGGTGGAGGCTGTGGCTGACGGAGCAAACAGACTAAACATTTGATGATTCTATATTTATTTAGATTTACTCCTGCAGACGTGTAGAGAAGATGCCCCCCCCCCACGGACTCATGCAGAGCAGTGCTAACTTCATTCTGAAGGGACTCCATGCAGCCTGAACTTATAGATTTACAGGAAAAAGCTTTAAATTCTGCTTTTTGCTTCAAGCTGTCAGCACTAAGCAGTTAAATCCAGAAGGTCACAGCCGTCCACCGATGAAGACACAGACTTCCTAAAGAGGAAGGGAGCTAACATGCCTTTGCGTCCGGCGCTCGCTGGCGTCCTGCTGCTTCCTCTGAACGGAGGCCACAGAAATGCACGGCAGCTTTTTATGAAGTGATCGTGGCGGCGCTTGTTTTTGGGGAGATCAGTGGAGACGACGCAGCTGGACACTTTGGTGGCAGACAGACTTAAATGAGGAAGAAGCAACTGCAGCTTCACTCGCCTCTTTGATTCTCCGGCTTTAACTGCAGACCACACGGCCCGGAAGACCGACTCCTGCTGCTGGAACTTTCTGCGTTCTGAACCAAAGAACCAAAAGTTTCAGGAGCAAACTCGCTGCTCAGAAATGTCTTCTTCCTCTCAAGTTATTTGTTTGAAATGTTTCTTTACATTTCAAACACTACAGAAAAAAAATGGATGTGGCTTAATAGCAGATGAAAATCACTTAGGCAGGAAACAGGAAATTGCTCTTCCTCTAGTGTCCTTCAGGCTCTTCCTCGCTTATTTAGGACAATGAGATTTCCCAATTAGAGCTTGTGGAGCTGATTGCTAATCCAGAGCAGCTTGTTCGTCTATTTTAGCTTGTCTCCCGCCTTCACTCCGAGCTCTGATTGTCCTCGCTTTTCCCGCTCAGGGCGGATCATCTCATTCGCCCCATTTTCTCCTTCTACACATCCAAAACATTTTAGTACATAACACCAACGCCGGCTAAATAAACCAATGTGGGCATTATTCTATAGTCAGAGTAAGAACAACCTGGCGTTTTGAAACAATCTGAGTAGTTCAAATAAGAATTCAATCTGTTGGAAAAGTGAAAACAAAACATCCAGATTGGAGTAGAAGTAATCAGACACAGGGGGGGGGGGGATTTTCAAAAACAGCACCCGAGGAATCAGAGAAAAACATTGTTTCTGTGACCTACAGTCCCCTCTGATCATCTTCATGATGATGTCATTTTAACCAAAATGCAAAGCCTGTGGTTTTCTGGGACAGAGTTTCTGCAGAGCAGCAGGAGTTCAGCAGAAATCCACCTCAGCTGTGGGCGGGACCACTGGAGGGGAAGTTCCCATCATCCTTTTCTTTACACTCTCTCCCGGTAGCTTACAGCCCTCACAACCCAGAGCTAACATTGGCGTAACAAAAAGATAAAAATAAAAACATCAGATCCGTCCAGGAACACAAAGACCTTCATGGATCTGTTGGTCTGACAGTGGATGATCAGACAGGGGCGGAGCATGGAACCTTTGGCCCTGCCCATCGCAGACGCTGCATCACAGACCCAAGCCTTTTCAAACTGTTTTTGTTTTTCTGCTAAAAAAACAAAAAATCCTCAGAAACGCAGTTTTAATCCTAAATTTTTATATATTTGTCTTCCATCACGCCAAAAACGCCACAAGAACAAAACACCAGAAGCAGCATTTTCAGTGGAGTGCGTCTGAAAGGCGTATGGTAACAACAATAATAATAATAATTGCATCATCATTATTATTATTATTTATGGTAAAGGAAGTTTAAGCTCAAACCCATGTTGTGTTAAACCTGAACATGTGAACTCTATTGAGCCAAACTGGACAACAGATTTAGTCATCTTCAGATAATGACATCCAATGTTTGGTCCACAGTTTTATACAAACATGTTATAGTCAAACCAAAACCTGCAGCTCACTTCTACCACACAGACTATAGGTGGATGTGGAGTTTCTTTAGTTTGGAAGAAGACAGACATGAAAGAAAGAATAACACATTTGTTGAACACTAAAAAACATTAGTGGGCACCTTTCATGACAATGTTTCATGTTTTCGTGTGTTGAGGAGTAACCTCTAAAGGAGAGTTGTGAGCCTGGCCGTAAACACAGATAATGGCGTTATGGAGCACAGGTCATGTGGTGCAAAGTCCCAGAGGTGATGTTCTCCACCCGGATCTGAGCAGCAGTGGTTCAAATGATGGCTCCATGGAACAATACCAGAGGTCCCTGTGAAAAGGACAGACCGCCGGCCCGCCTCGGTCAGGTGACTAACGGGGTCGAACCCTGGTGTTGAGATGGTAAAGTCGTCAGGTCTCTGCCACGTCTCACTCATAAAGAAATAAAAAGCTGGAATGTGGAATGTGGAGGCTTGGTGTTCAGGGTTTAAAAGACCCAACGGTGGTTTTGGTTTTGTTCTTGATGGAGGATAAATGCCAAAACATGTAGGGATGAAACTGCCTTTGAGGATTTTTGTAAATTCAAATGCTGATGCTTCAGAAGCAGAAAAAAAGGCGGTTTGAAAAAAGCTCGGGTTCTGGATGCAGCCACCGCGATGGGCGGGGCCAAAGTCTCCCTGCTCCGCCCCATTCGGGTGCATCCACTAATGGACGAGTAGAACCATGAAGGTCTTTGTTTTCCTCGTCTGAGCTGGAATCTGGATCTAAACTTTGAACATAGATCCAGTATGATCAGAGTGGGACCTCAAGGCGCCAAACATCTGACAGCTTAGACGGTTTTTCACCTTAGAAGAACTACCTACTGATGAGCATTCCCTACATTTTAACACAGACAAATCCTGCTGATATTTATCCTGTTTCACTAATGGAACATTAGCTCCTCCTGTCTGTTTGGATGTTTTTCCAGGACGTCTCTCTGAACCACAAACTGCATTCTAGTCAGACTTTTCTACAGAGTCTCAGAATGTTGATGTCAAGCAGACAACGTGCAGAGACTGAAAAAGTAACGCATCATCATTTGAAGACCTCCAGAACTACTGAAACTAATGCAGCAAATCAAGATGATTAGGACTTGTCTGGTCGCCACGATGGGATGGCGCTGGAGAAGAAAGCCGTAAAGCAACAGAACGATGAAAAGGGAAAAGAGGCGGCAGGAGAAATCAAAGCGTTCCCCTTCCCCCGGCGGCGAGCATCGCTTGATTAGATTCATTGTTGGTGCGAGGCGATGACAAGCGTGTGGGACGCGACAAGCTGTGAAGGATTATTACGCTGTAATGAAATCGCATCACAGGTGCTGCTCCAGCCTCCTCTGACTGCAGAAATCCACTCAGCGTGGAGAGCATCAGCAGCCGCCATCGCCACGGGAATCCCAGCAAACGGGCCGCAGTCTGAGGGTTTTCTGCTGAAACGCCGATGCGGAAAAGCCGCTTTGCTGACACAAACCTCAGCTGGATCTTAAACATATAAACAGAACATCCTACGTCCAAATGATCCTATGGGTCTGCAGAGTCTGTCTGTCTGTCAAAGACAAGAACATCTATCACATGATGATCTAGTGATGGTGGAGGCGGAGCTATAACACTTCCAGGGATAAAGGTCTGACATGAAGCATCAGGACTTGAACACATCCATTATTTAAAACTAGATCTCCCTGTGAGCTGAACTTATTTTAGCTCTAGCAGCATTTCATGAGCTTTATCAAAACAAATCTCAGAAAGACTCAAAAAGATCCAATTTGAAGAAAAACCGTCCACACCTGAACCAAAGGTTACGTGGTGATTTCTTTAGCCAAACCCTTTATGGTTATGAAGCCCAGAGACGACTGTTGTGGTAATGTTGGACAGAAAAAGGAATTGAATCATGAACCAACAGAAAAGACCAGCTTCATCCTAACAGATGAACTGCGTCTTGGTGAAGGGGACAGAGGTTTGCACTTCTGTCACCTTCAAGTCTCTTTGAATTTTGGTTCAATATTTTACATTTTTTGCTGAAACTATGGATAAGCTTGTTGATGTAATGCTGTCAAAGAACAGGTACCTGTTGTAATCCAGTGGTTTCAGGGACACTAAACGTGGAACCGTTGCAGCTCTGGGCAACCTCTGAAGGGAAACAACCACCAGCAGCCAGAACGTCACCGGACGTCTGAACAGCCTTCTGTGACGCCTCGTTCCATCATTACCATCCATAAAAGGCAGATCCACCGCGTGCACCATCAGCACAGGCTTTTCCGGGGTGTGCACGGCAGGCCGTAGACTGTTAGCAGCATCTTTGCTGCTGTGCAGAAGTGATTGTTTCAGCTGGAGAGGGGAAAGTTCCCGTTACCAAACCTTGATTTGTCGTTTGGGATCCAGATGAGCAGCTGGTGAATTCCGGTCCCATTTGAAAGAGTCTTGAACTAGATGTAGATCTGAGAGCACTATACCTGTCCCACCTGCAGCCTTCTTGGTTTTCCTGGGTTGACCTTTTCCTGCATCTGGTAAAGGTCAAACATGAGCGACAGCTGAGGCCGACTCAGCTGTCTCTGAGTCCACGGTTCCGTCTTCCAGCCTGACTCTTCATTAAAGCTGCTAATTGAGCTGTTGGGTCGGCCTCTGTCTTGATTAAACATCCACTAACGGCGCTTCAGGCAGCTCCAGCAACTTTAAAACCTCACGTTGGCAAAGCGCAGTAATCCAGAAGTCGCCAGGTGAAGACCAGGATTCAGTGCAAACACTTTAATGAAACATGCTTAACCCTTGTTCTATCCTATGACCCCCCCCCTTCCATTGAGGTGTTCTCCTACCATGTCAAAGGTGGATAAAGGTGGAGAGGATTTCATGTAATCCATGGACACCAGTGAAGATCACAAATCATTGAAGAACAAAGGTTCAGAGCTCTGTCTAGTGGGTCTAGATGACCCTACTGTCTAGTGGGTCTAGATGACCCCACTGTCTAGTGGGTCTAGATGACCCCACTGTCTAGTGGGTCTAGATGACCCCACTCCCAGTGTTAAAGTGTCTAGGATAGAACAAGGGTTACAGGAGGACTCTGGTTCAGAGGATTCTGAACTTCAAGGCTGCAGCTTGAAGTGGAACGACTGGAGATGGAGAAGAAACCTTTGGACTTTCAACATGTAACTGCTCCATTATTGACCCATTTTCACATCTTTCTACCACCATAACTCTTCCACCGTTTACCCAATCAATGTAAACCAGTGAAGGCACAGAAAACGGTGTGAAAAAGTCATTTCTAGTTTGATTCGACTTTTGCATGAAGTTCAGACCACGCGTTTGTTTTTATTGCAGTTTTTTGTCTGAGCTGTTCAGAGCCAATAAAACAATGAGAGCCAGCCAGCATTTCTTTGTGAAAAGGGGGGATTCTAAAGCTATAATATTCCACAACATCTTCGTTAGAGTCCCTGCTTTGATTTATGGCGGTACTTAAAACGCTTCACTAACTTCCAGTTTTGCCATCCCTCTTTTCTTTAGAATGAAGTTTCAGTCTAATGTTCTGGACAATGTTCCAAATTTGTCTTGTCCTGCATTTGTGCAGAAAAGCCCAGAATAATCCGAGCTGTATTTGTGATCATGATGATCCCAGACGCCTACAGGACGCCAAAGCGTGACGGCTGAACCTCAGGAGACTCGGGTTTTTCTGGGTCCACCATCAGGCTGTCTCATACAAGAAACCAGGTGATGAACTGATCCTTCAGAACCTCCCCAACCGTCAGCCTGTTCTCTCCTTGTCCCTCCGTTGTTGTCCAGAACCCAGAAATGTGGCTCCATGACTCTGAACCCACACAGTGGAGTCTATTCTAACTCCGCTGCTCGTTCATCGTCTATAGGAGGAGCTGTTCCCTCATGTTTGATGAACACTTGGTTCAAAATGGGGTGGTCAGTGTTGGTTCTTTCTTTAACCCTGGAGGATTCTCCTTCATCCATTTGATGAAATGTTTTGGGATAGATCACCCAAATGACTGAAGCTCTTCTGTATTTGCTCGGATCTTTGTGTTTTAACTCAACTATTGCTGTTTTGAACGGACTGTTGTGAGGATCTACAGCAGCTTTTCTGACAGGATGAAACCCAAACCTGCTCTGAACCCCTCTGGACAGCTCAGACACACGAGACACACGGCGACACATGAGCTAGAACAGCAGCGGATGCTGAACCTTCCTTAACGTGACTTCCATGAACTTCTAAAGTGTATCTGAAACAAGCCTCTACCTTCCACTCCCACAGCTGATCCAAGCCGAGAGGCACCAGCGCTGCAGTTCCTCAAATGACCACTGGAGGTTGGCTATCAGAAAAGGAGCAGCTGGATGGGGAAAGAACCTGTATTCAGACAAAGATGTGTGCAAGAATATGAACACGACATGTAGATTTAGGTTTCACACGTCTGTTCTACGACATTTCTTTGTTTTAAACATGACTCTTGTTTGTCCTGTCTTGTGTGTGTGTGTGTGTGCATGTGTGTGTGTTATGGGCTCCACTTGTTGCTTATTTTAAACATCATTTCAGTGACATGTTGTCATTTTTTAATGACATGTTGTCATTCTAATGGCTCCATTCTACAGTGATGACTTCCTGTCTTGCATTCCTTTGAGCAGCAGGGGGCGCTGTAGTTTAACTAAAGTCTCTGATGTGTTGAGGCTTTCGTCTGAAGAACCAGAGGAGCCAGAAATACCAAAGATCAAAGCAGACAAACACATGAAGCCGCTGCGTCTCCAGTGGAACCGGAGCGGCGAGCGCTGGGACGACTTCAGCTCCAACAGCAGGAGGCGCTGGTCCAACCCCCCCGTCTTAATGCCAAACTGAGGGGAATTTTAACACTGCAGCTCTCTCCCTTCAAGAGGAGGAGGTGAGTCTATCACTGACCCCCCACAGCTGGTTTGAGCTCCCCCTCTTCATCTGAACAATGTAGGAGATGAAGAGCTAAATGCAGAAATGCTTCATCCTGGACAGAAAAGCTCTGATTGGAGCCAACACACCCCTGAATTCACCTCATGTGAGCTAATGAGTCAGAGCACCGAAAGGCTGCTCCCGGACCTCCGGCCGCTCCAGGACCTCCGGCCGCTCCCGGACCTCCGGCCGCTCCAGATCCCTCCGCCGCTCCAGGACCTCCGGCCGCTCCCAGACCCTTCCGGCCGCTTCCGGACCTCCAACCGCTCCCAGACCCTTCCGGCCGCTTCCGGACCTCCACCGCTCCCGGAACTCCGGCCGCTCCAGGACCCTCCGGCCGGACAGGACCTCCGGCCGTTACCCAGACCTCCGGCCGCTCCCGGACATCCGGCCGATCCCGGACCTCCGGCCACTCCCTACCTCGGCCGCTCCAGACCTCCGCCGCTCCCGGACCTCCGGCCCCTCCAAAAACAGATTAGCTCTGGACTGCTCTAATGTCTGCAATACCCGTAGAGACAGGAGGAGCCGAGGTGAGCATGAGACCAGTCAGCTACAGTGAAGGGACTCTCACAGCAAGCGAACCTCTGTGAGTTCACAGCAAGCACACAGAGGTTCTGCTCGTGCTGCTGCCAAAAGGCGCCGGCTCTTTTCTCTCCCCTTTCTGCCTCAACGGTTTTCATCGCAACCAGAGACGGGGATCTGGGAGCTCATTTCCACCACTGAGATTAACAGTGATGAAGATGATGAAGATGCCCTGGAGGTGACTTCCATCCAGCGTCAATGGCTGCATCCTTTCTGTTGGTCCTTAGTGACCATCATCTCATTAAAGAGGTTGAAGATGAAAGGACTTAATGACAAAGATCTTTATCTAGAGAAAACACTGTGGTAGTCATGACAACGAGGAGATCCCATCATCAGATCCTCCTCCTATTGCTGCAGCATAAATCCTTCATTGTGGATGGATCACATTCTGGAAGTGAGTGGCTGGAATGCTTCAGGAACCAGAAGGTTTCAGGATCATGTCAGTTTGGAGGCCTTTCTGCAGAAATTCAGATACTTTCACCCAACAGTGAGTTTTTATTCAAGGCTGCGCTTTGCTCCATCATTTCTTAGCTGAACTTCGGTTGAACTGTCTTCAGTTTTAATGAGACTTTATCTTTTCATGTTCTCTCCTCCCCAAAGGAACGTGCAGAGGCTCGTTTGGAAAAGGTTTCACTGTTCTGAGCACAAATGTGGTACAAATGTACCAAAATCTGACAGAGCTTTAAAAGCAAAGCTGGATGCAAACAGGCTCAGTGAGCCCTTTAAACTATTGGTTAGTTTTCATTCATCCATTATTTCCATTCTTTACACTATTATGATTTGGATACAACAGAAGAAAATGACTAAAGTAATGGAAAGCATATTTGTTTATATCAATTTGGCCAAAACTATTCCTCCCAAAAACAGCTTTTCTGCCTCCCGTTTCTATGGAAACAGGAGGCTTCAGTGGAGGAGCAAAGGAGGACCAGCATCTGCTCCCGCTCACACACCTGAAGGGTCCGGGAAGCTGCTCGGACCCGACTGTCCTCCTGTGGTCCAGGATGGGCGGAACCGACTGGTACCATCATCGTTCAAGGTTCTGCTACAAAGAAAAGCAGAAAGTCCATTTTCCAGACAAACTGTACAACATCCAGAGTTTGAATGAAAGCGTCTGTTTGCAGTCCTTTTGCAGATCCAGCCCTGAACTTTTCTGACCCGTCCTGGTTTTCCAAAAGGACAAACGTCTGCTAGAGTCCTTTCTGATCCATCTTTACAAACTGTTTTAAACTCATCTCCACTTCTGGACCTTCTGAATCGGGTTTTTGCTGTAGAATCAGGATCTGGACGTTTCCTGAATCCTCTTCCTGTTTGGACTTTCTGGTCTGTCTTTGAGCACATTTACAGTCGGAGCTCATCTCTGTTGGGGAATCACGTCTGCTGTAACACAAACTCCTCTCTGCTGCAGTCAGACGATAAGACCCCCCTGCTGCTGAACGCTGCCGTTACTCCCATGGTTAACGTGTCTTCAGGCGACCGTTGCTCCCAGTAGGGGGCGGGGGGGTGACTGCAGAGAAAAGCCCTGAGGGTTTGGTGGAGCACAGCGTTCCTGTTCCCGGCTGTCGATCAGGAAAACGTCTGCCTTCTCTCTCCTGAGTTCACCTCCACCCGTTTCTCCTGCGTTTGGTGACGCCTTTCATCACTGCTGGAGTAGCTCCGGTCTGATCACCAGCTGGATCTGGCTGTGATCCATGCAGATCCAGATCGTCTTGGTGTCTGCAGATGACGTCAGTGAGGCTGCATCTGGTCTTTCTGTGCGCTGGAACCAGCATCCCTCCCTCTAACCGGACCCCCTGACATCACGTTGTTCTCGCCTCAGTCTTCCTGTGATTGTCACTGGATTCACGTACTTTTCTGGAACTTCTGAAAGCTTAAGTTCTGTTTGAAATCAGGAAACGTGGTGTTGGTCTTCCTGTGTTTTATCGCGTTCCAAATAGTTGAAAGCTGTAAACACCACAGACAGGAGGAGTCTCACCTGGGATGAGGAGACTCCGATCTCGTGGTTGGTTCTGGTCTTGGCGTTCTCCTTCTGCAGTGACGGCCATGTGATGTGCAGACGGATGGCCTCAGAACTGCCCCCTCCTCCCATCATCCCTCATAAATGAATCAGCTCAGGAGGAGCATCAGCATTTTCTGTCTCTGCTTTAGTCCCACCCCCTCCGGAGCGGAACCAGCCAGTCCTAAGGAATGCAAACGTCCAAACGCTGCAGCTTCCTTTGACTTAACATTCCAGTCCAACAATAAGACCGAGGGTCAAACATGGAGGACGAGTCCGCATCTCCAGGAAACCTTCAACCAACAAACATCCTCTGCAAAAGAGAAGTGAGACGGTCTTGACGTGTCGGGAAACGGAATCAGAGGAACAGCTGTTCAGTGTAGCATTAGGCTAATGCCGCTGAGACCTAGCATGTTGATGGCAGTACTGCAGGTCAGCAGGTCACCTCTGAAGGTCGTCTCCATGCTGGAATGTGGAACCGCCCCGTCTGGATCCAGTCTGCCTTGTTCTCAGAACTCAGAACCGGATGGAGCTGATCACCAGGGCCGGGTCATCAGAGACGGACCGTTTACTCAGCAGGTTTCTGGTGTTCCATGAAGCACCGTGGCGATTCTGGACTCCTCCCCCCGTCACGGTGCAGACTAACCTTAACCAGAGTCTGGATTATCATCGGCACAGCTGGGTTTTGGTCATCACTGATGTGGACGTCGTGTTTTTCCACCGCAGAGGTTCCACGGGTTCCTGCTCTTTGGACAAGGATGGACGAGGAGACACCAGGAGGAAGGAGGTGCAACCCAGACGGACCTGCATTCAGAGCTGGGGTTCATTCAAGGAACTGCAGACAGAAGTTGATTTTTATCTCTGATTCTACAGAGAATTCCTCTGTCTTTGCTGCATTTCCACTTTTATTAAACAAATTTGTTCTGGTAAATATTTGAGCCTTTTCTCCGTGATCTTTAAAGCATCCGTGTGTGTCCGATCAGCCGGACTGACGCCACCTTTATCATAAACGTGAACTGCAACAACAGGGTGGAAGAATGCCTTTTTATTCTGGCATCCCTGAAAACTCCATGAACGGCAGTTTCAGACTGACGATGAAGAGGAGGAGATCCGGTCAGAAACAGAAGAACACGGCGGCTGAAGAACGGCTTGGCCGGGGGTCATGAGGGGTCGAACGGCTGAGACGTATTTTCATCTAAAATTCCCAAAGTTGGGAGTCTAAAAGACTTAGTCTCTGCTGTTGTAAACCCTACGGACCTGAAACCGCTCTTCTCACCGCCATCTTCCTCGTTTTTCACAGAACCCAGAACAGAAGAACAAAAACGGAAACAATCTGGAGGAATTCCAGACATGGAGAGAAAGCAAAGAGCTGGATGATGTCAGACGGAGAAGGCAGAGCGTTCTCCACAGACCAGGATGATGTCTGTACATGCAGAGTCCGTCAGCCTCCTGCACTTTGCCTTCTAGTAGAAAAATCTCTCACTGATTTACATAAAAAAGGTTCTCCAAAAAAGCTGCATTTCTCTCCCGTTACGCCGCTGTCTTTACATTATTTACACCAATAGAAAAGCTCGTTTGTCTCATGTTTACATCAATTCAAAACCAAATACATCAAGAGTTGGTGGTGAATCTCTGCCCACAGCAACAGGAGGCTGACAATGTGGTTAGAAACCATCCCAGTTGAAAATAAAGATTTTTGGGTTGTTTTCTGTTTTACAGGTTGGTGTTCCGGGATTTTCTGCATCAGCTGGAACTTTCCCTCCATTTTCCTCCTCTGTGTTTGTCCTGACCTCAGATAACCTGAATCCGTCTGTGAGCTGCTAGACGCTACCGGAATGGAGACGGGGGGGTTTGGTTTGGACGCTTTGACTCCTGAACCTGCTAGTTCATGAACTTCATAGAAAAACCAAACCGGTTCTGATGATCAGTTCTGATCAGGCCGGGTCACTGAACCAGAATTTTAGCCAAAGTTTCTGCTGCTTCTTTACAAACGGGTTTGTGTGTCAGAACTTTGACGAGGAGGAGAACCTCACAGGGTGAGGAGGTGCTGCAAGCTCCAAGTGTTTGGAGGAGAACCAAAAGAGGGAAGAAGGAGGACCAAAGGGAGGAGGAGGAGGACCAAAGGGAGGAGGAGGACCAAAGGGAGGATGAGGAGGAGGACCAGAGGGAGGAGGAGGAGGAGAACCAAAGGGAGGAGGAGGACCAAAGGGAGGAGGACCAAAGAGAGGAGGAGGAGGACCAAAGGGAGGAGGAGGAGGACCAAAGGGAGGAGGAGGACCAAAGGGAGGAGGACCAAAGGGAGGAGGAGGACCAAAGGGAGGAGGAGGAGGAGAACCAAAGGGAGGAGGAGGACCAAAGGGAGGAGGACCAAAGGGAGGAGGAGGACCAAAGGGAGGAGGACCAAAGGGAGGAGGAGGACCAAAGGGAGGAGGACCAAAGAGAGGAGGAGGACCAAAGGGAGGAGGACCAAAGAGAGGAGGAGGAGAACCAAAGGGAGGAGGAGGAGGAGAACCAAAGGGAGGAGGAGGACCAAAGGGAGGAGAACCAAAAGAGGGAAGAAGGAGGACCAAAGGGAGGAGGAGGAGAACCAAAGGGAGAAGGAGGAGGAGAACCAAAGGGAGGAGGAGGACCAAAGGGAGGAGGACCAAAGAGAGGAGGAGGAGGACCAAAGGGAGGAGGAGGAGAACCAAAGGGAGGAGGAGGAGGAGAACCAAAGGGAGGAGGAGGACCAAAGGGAGGAGGACCAAAGAGAGGAGGAGGAGGACCAAAGGGAGGAGGAGGAGAACCAAAGGGAGGAGGAGGACCAAAGGGAGGAGGAGGACCAAAGGGAGGAGGACCAAAGAGAGGAGGAGGACCAAAGGGAGGAGGACCAAAGAGAGGAGGAGGAGAACCAAAGGGAGGAGGAGGAGGAGAACCAAAGGGAGGAGGAGGACCAAAGGGAGGAGAACCAAAAGAGGGAAGAAGGAGGACCAAAGGGAGGAGGACCAAAGAGAGGAGGAGGAGAACCAAAGGGAGGATGAGGAGAACCAAAGGGAGGAGGAGGACCAAAGGGAGGAGGAGAACCAAAGGGAGGAGGAGGAGGACCAAAGGGAGGAGGAGGAGGACCAAAGGGAGGATGAGGAGAACCAAAGGGAGGATGAGGAGGACCAAAGGGAGGAGGAGGACCAAAGGGAGGATGAGGAGGAGGGAGGAGGAGGAGGACCAAAGGGAGGAGGAGGAGGACCAAAGGGAGGAGGAGGAGGACCAAAGGGAGGAGGAGGAGGACCAAAGGGAGGAGGAGAACCAAAGGGAGGAGGAGGAGGACCAAAGGGAGGAGGAGGAGGACCAAAGGGAGGATGAGGAGAACCAAAGGGAGGATGAGGAGGACCAAAGGGAGGAGGAGGACCAAAGGGAGGATGAGGAGGAGGGAGGAGGAGGAGGACCAAAGGGAGGAGGAGGAGGACCAAAGGGAGGAGGAGGAGGACCAAAGGGAGGAGGAGGAGGACCAAAGGGAGGAGGACCAAAGAGGCACACATGACTCTGAAGCAGGAAGTGTTCTGTGGTTTGAAGGACTCAGAGCTGTGAGAAAACAGAGGAACCTGAACTGCTGGACGTTTTCCTGAAGGAACTTTGGCTAAAACTGGAGTCAGATTATCGTCTATTGGCAATTTTTTAACGACCAGAACTTTGGAAGTGTCCTGCAGCTCCTGGTGACGTGGAAACTGACACGATTGGCGTGCGAGGCGGACGCCGGAAAGGCCTCTAGCATTTGCAGAACATGAGAGCAAAGCTGCACGCCGGGCGGGAAAAAGGAGCAGAAAACATTTCTGGAACCTCCTCCTGAAGCGGTTTGGTGCTGAGAACACAAACGTGGTGAAGCCAGACGGCGTCTGTCTGCAGGTCTCAGAGCTGACGGCCACAGAAACAAAGGTGTGCAGGTTTCTAACCTGGAAACATTTGAGCCGTTTGATGTGTAAAAAATGTCAACATGCATAGATTGTAGACAAATGGTTGAAAAGCCGACCACAGGAGCACGGGATGAGACATCTTCACCTTCAAACATCACTGCATACCACAAACATTAGGTGATGGCTAACAAAAAGCGCCGGCGGTTGTCCCCTCCCTCTGTGGGCGTGGACAGAGGCCGCTGAAGGTCTTTGCATTCGCAGGAGGCGGAGTCTGATGAAGACCAACTCAAAGCAGATGTCGGTGACGGCTGGACGCCAGAAGGAGTCCATGTGATGTGCTTCTTCTTCTTACCACGAGTGCATCGACGTAAGGCACAGGTCCCCCCCCAACAGAGCGGCCCGTCTGATTCCAGGTTTCAGTCTTTCTGTGTTTCAGAACCAGAAACAAACAAGGTGAACACCCCCCCTCCTTTTACTGATGGAGGGTTTCGGGTTTTGAAGCAGAAAACGACGTTTCAGCTTCAAAACCTAAAGACTTTTTCTGCAGACGGATCTTTGATGTTCTGGAGTTTAGAGGAGCTCGAACGTCGGACTTCTAGACCTGGAGGAGTTCAGTCGGAACCAAACACGCAGATGGACGTCACCAGGACCAACAGCCGGGGCCAAAAACCCGGAGGACAGGAAACCCCACCTGCTCAGAAGACCCTCCCAGCTGTGAGGTACCGTTAGCGTTGTGTTTGTTTACCTTCCTGCACAGCTGACATCCGTTTTCAGTGTGATTCTGATGTTAACTGTGTTTTCTAGAGGGACAGCTGCATCACCTGTCCGGGTAGAACAGGAAACATGAACCTGCAAACACCTCATGACTCCACCCAACCTCAAACTAAAATCATGCTGCATTCACTGAACCTGGGAAATAGCAACTCCAGACTTTATTTTGCTAGTGTGGTTTCATTGTTAGCTTCCATGACTAAACATTAACATTTTACTGAGCTGAGATTTCAGGATTTGCAGTTTTTCTAAAATTGTGATCTGGATCAGGAAGTCTGACTCTATGCTGATGACATCTTCCTACATTTCCTTTAAATCCTTAATGTCAACCGAGCAAATGCATATAGAACATTCTTTAAACTATGTGATTGACATTAGAGTCTCCATGATGGTTGAAGGTTCTCTGACAAAGCATTGCTTCATTAGTCTGTAAAGCTTCATGACTAAAACCAAACCAGCAAATGGTGGTCAGGTGGAGCCACAGGTGAGAAAATACAGGATGGTTTGATTAAAGGACCTGAATGCCTAATAACAGGCAGCAGTTTGTGACATTTTGTCTGTAAAAATGTTTTAAAGGTTGTTTGTTGTCTTAGAGGTCAGAAAATGACATGTTTTTAAGAATAACTACTGTCAGAAAAGTTAGAATTTCTTTAAAAAGTTTAATCTTGAGGTCTATAAAAGGCTGAAGGCTTTGTTTTACTACAGCTGTTAATTCCTTTAGGGCCTGAATGCATCACGTGTTTTCTAGCGTGTTTGACTCCAAGAACCCCTCCAAAATGTTCTGATCCGACTGACACCGGCTACGGTTCATGGACTGCAGTTGGTTTGAAATGAGCTTCCAAATAGAAGGAGGTGTTGAGGATGGAGACAGGAGAACCAGGAGGAGCCGTTGCCGTGGTGATCACCTTGCTGGTTCTGGTTCTGAAGAGGGGAACGGATCAGTGTGTGTGGATAAATCTCTGGAGCTGGCCGTTTGTGTGTTGGTTCCTGTCTCCACGTCAAACAGCTGCTGCAGTCCTGCGTTTGCGTTGAAGCGTGGGCGCCAGCCTGCAGCGGGAATCCAGAACGTCTGAGAGCGAGCGTCTGGAAGGGTCAGGGTTCAGCTCTGGCAGTCTCCGTGGGAACCCGTCCTGAAGGCGGGCGTTCAGATTCAGAGCGGTCCTAGAGGCAGACGTTGTTGTTGATCTGGCAGGTGGATCCGGTACCGGCCTGGGACAGAAAAAGCCTCCCGTTGGGGCAAACGCAAACCTCATAGACAGTCTGCCTGGTCCCTGAGGACAAGGATCCGGTGGAGGCCTTTCCCTCCGGCAGCCTCAGCAGGCGGATCCACTGAGCGTCCAGAGCGATCTGGGGAACAGAGAACAGCAACGTCACAAACGGGGGAACAAACCTTTAGGAACGCTCGCGCTGGTAAACAAGAATGAACCCGGGGTTCCTCTGCCGCTGTCCTTCCTGCCCCCACCTGGAGAAACTCACCTGCTTCAGGTAACCAGAGACACCAACCACGCATTAAAGGCTAGGGTTGGAAGAACTGAGGGAGGGAGTCCAGAGACGGTTCCCATGGTTACTGAGATGTTTTTAAAGTTCAGCTGCTTAGATGAAATTTAGTCAAAGACGGAACGTTTCTGACAAGAACGTCAGCTAAAATCAGACAAAACTGTTCAATCATGGAGGAACGAAAGGAAAAACTGAACTGTGAAGTGAAACAAGATCAGCAGAAACCTAGATCTGTGGAGGCACTATTATGGTGTGGGCTGGCTTTGAGCCTTTTTCTTTGAAGACGAGTTCTGTGTGTTCCTGTAGCTGAATGTTCTGTGTGTTCCTGTAGCTGAATGTTCTGTGTGTTCCTGTAGCTGAATGTTCTGTGTGTTCCTGTAGCTGAATGTTCTGTGTGTTCCTGTAGCTGAATGTTCTGTGTGTTCCTGTAGCTGAATGTTCTGTGTGTTCCTGTAGCTGAATGTTCTGTGTGTTCCTGTAGCTGAATGTTCTGTGTGTTCCTGTAGCTGAATGTTCTGTGTGTTCCTGTAGCTGCTCAGGTGTGTTCTACAGAGAAACAGGTTTGTTTCTGAAAAACTACTGATGGTTGGAGGATGACCTGGAGTCAGTCTGAGGTTCTCTGCGTGGAGATGTGGACTCAGACGATTTATGTGAAGTTCTAGAAGAACCACAGCCGTCTGTCTCCAGGTTCTGACGTGTGAGAACCTTTCTGTGATTGAACTGCTTTGCTGTCATCAATGTAACCTGACACTCTGGTGATGTACCTGTCGGTTCTCATCAGCTGCATCTGTGCGACTGATGATTGGGGGGGGGGGGTCACCCCTCCATCAACGGGGCAACCCTGAAGGTTCCCTCCTGCATGCAGGAAGTTCCCTCCTGCACAGGGAACCGCAGAAACAGACTAAAATTGGATTCAGTTTGCCGCCATTAAGCAGAAATAGAAACAACAGAAGAAAGAGCAGAAAAACTGCCGACTCCAGAGAAAAAAACTGCAGAGCATCCCATAATTCATTTTTGGTCTCCTCCCTAATGCCACAGAAACCCCCCCTCACCATGGGGGCTGATGCAGGAGCAGAACTCCTGCTGTCTCTGGGAGGAGCAGCTCTTCAGCCAGAGGAGGGTAAAGGAGCAATTACAGGCGCCTCTGGGGGTCTTAGCAGGAACTGACCTACAGCCTCTGACCCCCCCCCAGACAACTGCCCCCTCCCCAGGGGGAGAGGGGCGGGCCACAGACCAGCAAAACCTGCTCCAAAAGAGAAGGGGGCAGAGCTTCCTGCAGGTCACCCTAAAGATGCTGGAGGAAGTGAGGAATGGGCTTCACCCGTCAGACACCTGACCTCTACCGCTGACGTCTGATTGGTCCACTGCAGAGAAAACAAGGCGGAGCTTCAACTGACTTCTACAGAATCTGAAGGAAAGTCCAGATTGGAGTCGTGAATGAGGCAGCAGCTGACCCAAATGCAGAGTGAACTCCTAGTTCTGATGGCAGTGATCCACACTGAGCATGTGCAGACCGAGGCTGCCCGCTAGTTCCTGTCCACACAGAAGACGCGTCCTCAGGACAGCTGATGAGGACCACAGCTGGTTCTGATCCGGTTGGCGTGTCTGTGGCGTCTAACATCAGGACGGCTCTGTCTCTGCTGCGGCGGCGTCCGGATCAAGACGGCGAGCTTGGCTGTAAGCCGGAGTTTGACTAATAGACATCTGCAGCACTAATGGAGGGTGAGTAATTACTGGCTCCGCCCCCACATTTCATTCCTGACCACACGGCCATGAATCCACGAGGAGACGGCGAGCAGGCGAGGCTGCGGCGATGATTTAATGACACCAAGGTCGTTTGGAGGTCACCTTCACCCCCCCAGCCCATCAGCCGTCGTTATTAATGGAGGAAGTAGTTTTACTTTGAAATCCTCTGCTGGTTCTATCTGCACCCCCGACCGCCATGGTTGGACTGATGGGGGGGGGGGGGGGGGGGGGGGGGGGGGGGCAGGAGGAGTAAAGAGGAGGAAAAGACGGGGAGTGAGTGAAGTTCAAGAAAGAAGAAAAGGAGGTTCTGCTGAGCAACACCACGCCGACCCGTCTGCAGAATGTGGGCGGGACCAAGCTGTTGGGGGGTGCAGGGAGGAGTTTTCTCATCACCAGAAAGCTTTTCTGTCCGGACCCCTTCATTTACACAACAGCTGAGGCTTAACCTCTGACAGAACCCAACAGAACCCGGCAGAACCCAACAGAACCTGTAGCATGAGAATGACCACATTCCTCCAAACGTCTTCCAGCTTCACCTCCTCACTTCTCCTCAGAATTGGACCCTTCAGTATCTTTGAAAACTCACCAGAACCAGAACTTGACAAACCTTTTCATGAACTCGTTTAGAGTTCAAAATAAAAGATGAACATTTTTCAGCAAAACTTCTAAAACCTCCTCACAGACCTCACCAAGATGGCCGCCTGAATGTTAGCCTCTGTCAGATGCCCCGCCCCCTACGGGGGTCCGGTTCTGCTGCAGGATTCTTCTTAGCCTTCCATCACCTTTGGCTTGGATTAAAAACCTCCCATGTCATCTGTACATCAGCTGTTTATACAGTAAAGGGGCGGCTGTGGTGCAGCGGTAGGGCGGTCGACCCCTGATCTGAAGATTGCTGGTTGGATATCCGCCTTGCCCGACCAGGTGTCGAAGTGTCCTTGGGCAAGACACTGAACCCCATCTTGCCTCTGGTGGAAGGTTGGCGCCAGTGTTCGACCACAGAGCCATTTACCATACAGACAAGATGGTTTTATGGGAATAATCCGGATTAAATCAGATTATACCGATCAGTTCATGAAGCTCTGACTGATAGAAAACTGCAGACTGGAGCTTTTCCAAATTCCTCACAATTGCAGAAAGTCTCATGACGGACATGGAAGCTGTTGCCATGGCAACCACCAAGAATCCGTGGAGGAGACAACATTTTCCTTCGCAGCACAAACATGATCCACGTTGTTCTAAATCTTTCCTCCAGATCTTGACCTCTGACCTTCATTCTCGTCCAATAGGAGGAGAACTCAGACTCCATCTGGTCCCAAGAAAACCAACTTCCAGATTGGAGGAAGGAAAATGGATCAATAATGTTCTGAAATCTGGGACCTCATCAGCTGAATGAAGGTCCACTTCAGATCATTTAAACCCCTCACCCCGCTGTTTACCTGTACTGGTGGTTGCCATGGCAACAGAGGGCAGGAAGCCCCTAAAGCCCCAAAGTGCAGTGGTGTTTTTGGCTGATATATATAGAGACCTTTTCATTTTCAAGATGGCGGCGCCAGGTTCTGCAGGTGTAGTCGCAGCTCTGCTTGTTTATGTATTGCTTAATAGTTTAAAGCACATGTGTCAAACTCAAGGCCCGGGGGCCAAATGTGGCCCGCCATGTCATTTTATGTGGCCCGCAATAGTATACATTTTTTTTTATTTCTTAAAATAAAATAAAAAATTGATGTGTATTTATTCACATCTATTAGGAATCGGACTTGAAATATCGGATTGGGCAACTATACAATAGGACTTAAACACTTATTTAACATTAAGGAATATATTGATATATAATATTTTTATATATATTTTTCATTACATTTAGTTACATGTATAAGTTAAATCTGGCCCTTTGAGGACACCCATACGTGGATGTGGCCCTCGGTGAAAATGTGTTTGACACCCCTGGTTTAAAGTATGATGACAGCTATCAAACTTTAAATGTCAATGAATTAAACAGCAGTAGTAAGCCATCATATATGCGACCAAAAACGGAATTCCAACTAAACAAGCACTTTGGATTCGGGAAACTTGCCCTGCCTACCCCCTTCGCCCATCCACATCCACATCCACATCCACAAAACGCACTCTGAAATTAAATTAAAGCCGCAACAGAGCCTTGCTTTGGTCATCGCCGTCTACCTTCTGCTGTCTGGTGATATCCTTCAATGCCCCGGACCGGCTGCCAGCTCTAACGAGACACCTTTCTCTACTCCACCATCAAACAACAGGAGCACCTCTGGAAACTTTCAGGTATATTCACTACGCTCACCGACATCAAGACACAAAACGGAAAATATATTTCAGGAACCTCAAAAACATTGACCGTGCAGCCATACAAGAGGACATACAAAAACTCTCTCTGCCATCACCACTCACCTCAGTTAATGAATCTGTTGATCACTACAATTCTACCCTTCAGAACATTCTGCAATCCCATGCACCCCTGAAATCAAGAACCGTCTCTTTCACTAGATCAGCCCCGTGATACACAGAGGAACTGCGAATTCTTAAAAGACTTGGACGAACCATGGAACGAAGACTCGTAAAAAATAACCTGACAGTACACAAACAGGCCTATCGAGACCATCAAAAACTCTACTGTAGAGCCCTTACAACAGCCAGGTCTAAGTTCTATTCCCACAAGATCAATAGCAACACTGGAAATTCAAAACAGCTGTTTTCCACCATATACTCTCTGCTAAAGCCCCCCACACTCACCCATAATGATGCTAGTGTCAGCAGCTGTGATAGATTCATGGATTTTTTCACCAACAAAATATCTTCCATAAGATCCAACTTCCTGTCCACTACTACTATTCCCACCTCATCTGCAGACCCGACTGTACCAACAGCTCCAACCCCCCTTTCTGAATTCACACCCACCACACAGAAAGAGGTTGAGGCCATCTTAAGGACTTACTTGACCCCCTCCCAACAGCCCTGATCAAAGACAACATTTCAAGTATCAGTCCAATTATCACAACTATAATTAACCAATCATTATAAGCTGGTCATGTTCCCTTTGCTCTCAAAACTGCCATCATAAGGCCACACTTAAAAAAGCCTGCACTGGACCCTGATAACTTGGCAAACTACAGACCCATTTCCAACCTACCGTTCCTGTCCAAGGTTCTTGAAAAAGTTGTCGCTGCTCAGCTCCACCATCATCTCTCAACGCACAGCTTATATGAAAAATTTCAGTCTGGTTTCCGCCCAGCTACCAGTACAGAGACAGCCCTGGTCCGAGTCATGAATGACCTACTCATGGCTGCGGACCAGGGCTCCCCATCTCTACTCTTCCTTCTGGACCTATCAGCTGCATTTGACACTGTGGACTGATTGGGCCATGACTGTCTTCATACTACTGTTGGACTCTCTGGGAACATACTCAACTGGTTTAAATCATACCTCACAAACAGGACAGAACATGTGGCTCTGGGGACTGCTAAATCACACACACACAGTCACCTGCGGAGTTCCTCAAGGCTCTGTTCTTGGACCTTCACTCTTTACCATCTACATATCTCCACTTGGACAAATCATTCGTAAGCACAACATTTCATCCCACTGTTATGCCGACGACACACAGTTTTATGTA
This sequence comes from Oryzias curvinotus, assembly GCA_023969325.1. Classification (NCBI taxonomy): domain Eukaryota; kingdom Metazoa; phylum Chordata; class Actinopteri; order Beloniformes; family Adrianichthyidae; genus Oryzias; species Oryzias curvinotus. The sequence goes on from CM043719.1 coordinate 598,057, forward strand.
AAAATGGATTCCACTCCCACCCTAACTTCTTCTGCCCTCCAGGCATGTCTCGAGTAGATAGAGGCATGGATGACTGAAAACTCTCTCCAATTCAACAGCAACAAGACTGAAGCCATATTAATCGGAACCCCTCACCAGATCAAAACATCCTCCACCAAAAGCATTCTGGTCTCTGGTCACAACATTCCGCTTTCTTCACCTGTGATAAATCTTGGTGTCAAAATCGATTCTACTCTAACGTTTGATCATCATATACGTCACCTCTCCAAAGTCTCTTTTTTCCATCTGAAAAACATTGCAAAGCTCCGCCCCTCACTCACCCAGTCTGATGCAGAAAAACTAATCCATGCTTTTATCTCCTCCAGACTAGATTATTGCAATGCTCTCCTTGTTGGGATTCCTGGCAGGAGCCTGGAAAAGCTCCAGCACATCCAAAACTGAGCTGCTAGGGTCCTGACAAGGAGACGCAAATATGACCACATCACTGCTGTCCTCCAGTCACTTCACTGGTTACCCACTGGTTCCAGAATTCAATACAAACTCTGTCTCCTCACCTACCAATGTGTCCATGGAACTGCCCCTGCCTACCTCAGTGAGCTCCTTTTCCCACAAGCCACTTCACGACTCCTCCGTTCCAATTTCACACACTGCCTTCATCAGCCAAGGACCAGGCTAACCACTATGGGAGACAGAGCCTTTCAGGCTGCTGCCCCTCCACTCTGGAACAACCTTCCACAATCCCTCAGAGCCCCACAAAGCCTTGGCACATTTAAAAAAGGCTTAAAAACTTTCCTTTTTAATAATGCTTTTAGTACTTTCATTGTTGTTTTGTGTCTTACTTTGTTCTCTGTAAACCATTGTTATTCCTGCCTCCATTGTAGAGCTTTGAGATTTTATCTAAAATGGAAAGCGCATTCTAAATAAAATGTATTATTATTATTATTATTACTATGATATTTGTCAACCAAAGACATTTCCTTTCTAGGTTCTATTCAGTGAGGAGAACAAGCTTCGGGTTCTGGTGTCGCGTCTTCTGGACGTGCGGCTCACCTCTCCGTCTTTGGACTCCAGCCGCAGCTCGTTCCTGCAGATGGCCCGGATGTCTCCGGCCTCCGCCTGGATCTCCACCCCTTTGGGAGCCTCCATCAGCAGGGAGCGGGTGGGAGACTCCAGCCTGGGAAAACACAGCTGTGTCAGTGGAAACCACACACGAACTCGGATGGATCCCGGCCCGTTTCAGGAGAACCTTTGCCAGCAGCCTGCAGGGATATGAGATCCATCAGAGCATTCTGGAAGCTTCTCCCTGAGACTGCAGGATCACAAACAACCACAGCTCTGAGCTCATCAACATCTACACACCAGAACTGGAACCAACTGGCCACCTGGCAAAACACCTGATGCTCCTATGCTGTTGTCATGGTAACAGCACACAGTTCAGGGCTGGCGAGCTTCACTTCTGTGTGCAACAACATCTGACATTTTATCACGAAAGCGTTGGACTGAAGCCTTCAAACTCTGTCCGGATGATTGCTGCATTTAGGACCAACGGCAGAATTTATGGGAATGACCTCAACCCCACACAAAAACTACCCCACAGAAAAACTACCCCAAACAAAAACTACCCCAAACAAAAACTACCCCACACAAAAACTACCCCACACAAAAACTACCCCACACAAAAACTACCCCACAGAAAAACTACACAAAACAAAAACTACCCCACACAAAAACTACCCCACACAAAAACTACCCCACACAAAAACTACACAAAACCAAAACTACACAAACAAAACTACCACCACACAAAACTACAAAAAAAACTACCCAAAACAAAACTACACAAAACAAAAACTACACAAAAAAAACTAAACACACAAAAACTAACCCAACAAAAACTACCCCAAACTAAAATACTACCCCCACACAAAAAACTACACAAAACCCCCAAAAACTACACAAAACAAAAACTACCCCACACAAAAAACTACACCAAAACAAAAAACTTACACCAAACAAAAACTACCCACACAAAACTACCCCAAACAACAAACTACCCCAAACAAAAACTACCCCCACACAAAACTACACAAACAAAAACTACACCAAACAAAAACTACCCCAAACAAAAACTACCCCAAACAAAAACTACCCCACACAAAAACTACACAAAACAAAAACTACACAAAACAAAAACTACCCCAAACAAAAACTACCCCAAACAAAAACTACCCCACACAAAAACTACACAAAACACGGTATGTAAAGACCCCACGACATTCACTTAAGACAAATTACAAAGAAAAGAACGACCAGAGAATAAAATATTTGTTTTGTCATTCTGTCATTTCACTAAATCCCAATAAAACCCAAAATATTTTTAGTTTAGCTTTAGGTGTAAATAATTTCACTTTTAAACAAAATATAATTCAATTTTCAGAATCAGACGAGGAGGAACAAAGGAGGATCAGAGGAAGAGGAGGAACAAAGGAGGATCAGAGGAAGAGGAGGAACAAAGGAGGATCAGAGGAAGAGGAGGAACAAAGGAGGATCAGAGGAAGAGGAGGAACAAAGGAGGATCAGAGGAAGAGGAGGAACAAAGGAGGATCAGAGGAAGAGGAGGAACAAAGGAGGATCAGAGGAGTACATGAATGGACAAAGATCTTTCTAACGGGTTTCCAAAGTAAAACTCCTCCCCTTTGACCTCCTGACCTCAGTCCTTTGAGGGGGACAGGCATTGGTTCCGGTGTGACTGGATCCGTCTGTAGCAGTACCCTCGTTATTGACACTAAGCCTGTTTGTGACCCTCTGGTGTCTCATCAGAACCGGGCCTTCATCTTCCAGTCCGGCCTCTTCACAGTTTTTTATGTGGTGGTTTCTAGGGGGTTCCTAATTTAATGATTTATGTGGAATCTCATCTGGGGGTGGGGTGGGGGGGCTGTGGATGTTGGCAGCGGCTCAGAGCTGTTTTTATCATCTAAGTACAGAAATAACGGAGCTGCGTCTCCCCATCGCTCCTTCTTAAAGCCCCCCCTCGCCATGCTCCTTGGGGGTCCGGTGATGAAATCGCTGCGTCTCTCCAATGTTTATCTTTACAAGCTCACAAATTGAAGCGGCGTCTTGTTCTCATGTTGGGATCCACAGAAGGCGGCGGCGGCGGCGGCGCTCTGCGTCTTCCTCTGGTTGTTAATCACATTCCTCACCTTTCTGCTGGCGTTTCTGCGCCGTCATTCCCGTTTCTTTTAACGACCGCCACGATCTCATTTCCTCTCAGAGATCAATACCCCCCCCCCCCATATCCTCAGAATTCAGCAGGTCGTCGTCACAGCGCTTCATCTGAAGTCCACTGATGGTGGAGGTGAACTTTGACCTTAAGGTCAACAGCGCTGAGGGTTAAGGGCCGCGCGGAGTTGAGACGTGTTAAGAGAGATCTCAGAATCCAGAGGAGGAGGAGGAGGAGGAGGAGGAGGAGGAGGAGGAGGAGGAAGGGGGGGTGAAGATGAATGGGGCTGTAAAAGTTAGAGATAGCAGGGAGGGGGGCAGAAGATTGAGTAAAGCTTTCCTGAACATCCAGCAGAGGACGATGAAGCTGCAGATATCAGACCGGCCTTCTAAAGGGGCGGCGGGGAACCAGCAGAGAAGCCCCGCCCCCCTGAGTCAGCAGCTGGTGGCGAGCAGAAATACCAGGACGCGTCTGCAGACGACCTGCAGTGCTCATCACCTTTTCTTCATCTGTTCTGCTCCTCCTCCTCCTCCTTCGTCGTGACATAAAACAGGTTTTCGGTCACGTCTGTTTTAGAGCTGGGGGGGGGCTGATGAAGCTTTCAGGCTCCGCCCAGAAATAATACGCCGTGATTATCATCACAAAACAAAGCATTTCTTTATTTATAGAAAAAACCCCAAACCTCAAGTCTTGCTTGATTACTTTTTTCATGAAAAAGTACCGGGAGGGGGTGTTACATGCACTGTATGGACAGACCCCCCCAGCCTAATAATGGACCCTTCCAGCTGAACCAACTGTCTCCGTGTGAAGGTAGAGGCCGGTTCTGCTGGTTCCTCCAGACGGTTTTAGGGCTGCAGAGTTCTGCAGACAGACAAACGGACTGCAGGGGGGGGAGGGGGGGTCAAGATGAACCTACTGATCATCTTCCACAGCACGCCACGTGGCTACAAACCCAGACCGCCGCCCGGAGCAGCCACAGAAAAGAGCTGTTTCCAACACGCCATTGATTCCTGCTCTCTCTGTCAGGGGCAAGCCTCTCTGCCACCTGGGGGGGTCGAGGCGTCAAGATGCTGAGTATGTACCCCCCCCGGTACATGGACCTTTAGCAGAAAACTGCAGAAGTCAATTCTGATCTCAGGGAGGATTTCATTGAATTCAATAATTCATTGGCGCAGGGCCTCAGGCGGTTGAGGTCGGCCAATGATCGAAGGGCCGGCAGTTCAATCCCCGCTCCCCCCAGTCAACTGTTGTTGTGGTTTTTGGGTTAAACGCTCCACCCTCCCTGCCTCCAGCATGGCTGCGCTGGTGTGTGAGTGTGTATGAATGTCCGGTGATGGTCAGAGGTGCCGTACTGGCAGCCACGCCCCCACCAGTCTGCCCCAGGGCAGCTGTGGTCCATCAGTAGCTCCCGTCACCAAGACTGACTGACTGATGGACACACTGGAAGAACTTTGAGCGTCTGCAAAAGCAGATCTAATAATCATTATTATTATTAAACTCATCTCTCGTCTCCAAACTAACATGAAGAAAACAAAAGAGAGAAGTGAAACTGAAGGATTTGGACTGTTGGTTCTGAAGAACACATCCTGGAAACCGTTTTCCTGACAACACTTATGTCATGTGTGACTCCGCCCTCTGACCCCCCCCCGTGGTTTCCCGTTGGAGAAAGGTCGCACTCACCGCAGCTCTTTGAATGGCTCCGCCCTCACGTGTGGCGTCTCCAGCGATTTACTGAACACGGCGCCTTCGGCCCCTGAAAGGACAGAAACCAAAGTGAGAAGGGTCAGAACCAGCCGACCCAAACGGCTCTGGTTAAGGACCAGAGAACCCCGAGTGACACCGTGAAAGCCACATCCAGACCATCGGAGAACATGCATCATTAGTGACAGACCATAACCCCAGAGACGCAGAGGGAGGAGCTTCCAACCGGGGGGGTCCAGACTGGACCGAAGCTGCAAACGGTTTTCCTCCAGAAACTCAGGAGTTTCTTAGTTCCAGAGTTCTGGAATCGCCCAGCGGCTGGGGGCGGAGCAGAGGGCGGCGGGGTTGGAGACGTTCTGCTGGTTGATCTTGATCTGATCTCATCTGGAACCGATCACCTGCCAATAAAACATTGATCCCCGACCCCCCCTCTGAATAGAGCTGCTCTCTGATGTGGTGCGGGGGAGGGGGGCAGATGCGCCGTCATCCGTCCCTCGCCCTTCCGTCCATGCGCGGCGCCGCCCACGCCGCAGCTGCATCAGGTCCTGGCAGCACCGGCTGCAGATCAGCGGCCATGACTAAGCCAGTTTCACAGCAGGTTTGATGCTGACAGGCGTCCTGACACCTGTGGGCAAGCGGCGCGCTCAGACGCCACAGCTGGTGGGGCAGCACGCCGCTCAGAGTGAAGGAGCGGACGCCTCCGCTATCGGACCGCCACACACGGAGGTTACAGACACTAAATGATCTCACAGAACTAAAGCTTCCTGCAGAACATGCAGACACGGCAGCAGAAAGTCCAAGAGGTTTTTCAGTTCGGGGTCAAAGGGTCAGAGGTCAGACCCCCACAGACATGGTTTCCCCTCCTGGACTGAAGCAGCTGCAGCAGCTTTGGAGAGAAACAGGTTTCAAAGCTGATTTTCTCTGAACAGTTGTCCTCTCAGCCTCCGTCTGAACACGCCGTCAGAAAACTCCCAGCATCCTCAGCAAATCCTGCTAGCGTGTTCTCCTTCACGCTTGTTTGTCCGGACACAGCGGCTGAACTGCAGGAACAGGAAGTCCTTTCCGTCTGCAGGAATCTGGGCTTCAGGCGCCAAACTCCCAGGTTTTCCAGGAGCCGGCGGTGAAAGCAAACGTTTACATGGTTGTGGGTCGATCAGAACCAGAGCGGCAGGATTTGGAGCGAAGTGGAGGGATGTCAGCTTTGAGATGAAACAGGAGCCTGAAATCCCTGCGCTGTGTGGGATTAGAACAGAGAGCTCCTCGCCGCCTTCCTGACACCATTCTGTCGCTGCTGGGCTTTTATCCGGACTGGGAGTCAGATCTTCTGTCTGTCCTCATGACCAAAGGCCGTCTGCGCAGGTGCAGCGCAGGCGCAGACGCAGTCTCAATGTGAACTGAATACTGCGTATAACGCTTTTATTCCCATCAACAGAAAAACAAATGGAAGCTCCAAATGCTGCTTATTAGCAGAGGAGACGTGATGCCAAAGAGGATAATCCGACTGTTTTAGGCATTGACTGCACATGAGCGATGGACTGAGTGACCCCGCCCCCCTGGCGATCCAAACAGGAAGTGCCTCCAAGAAGCTAAAATCCCCCAGACGTCTCTAGAGAACTAAACAGCTGTTCCTCAGTCATTCTATTGGTCAGGAGAACCGTTCTGGATCTGATGCCTTTATCTTCTTAATAATCCTCTTTTTTCTGTAGTTCAAGTTATTCAAGTTATCGACTGACCAATCAGAGGCCTCAATAAAAGCATGTGGTCTGACTTTATGTTTGATTGACAGATTCTCCCGAGCCTGCTTTTAGTGGTGTGATGACGTCTGGCTCCAACATGGCGGCGTTCATACAGCGTAAATGGCGGCTGACTTGACTTCATTTGGTTGGCCTGAGTGCGGCATCACACAAGGACGTACATCGCAGGAGCAAACAACCAGACCAGGACCAAACCTGGATCAGACCAGGACCAAACCTGGATCAGACCAGGACCAAACCTGGATCAGACCAGGACCAAACCTGGATCAGATCAGGACCAAACCTGGATCAGATCAGGACCAAACCTGGATCAGATCAGGACCAAGCCTGGATCAGATCAGGACCAAACCTGGATCAGATCAGGACCAAGCCTGGATCAGATCAGGACCAAGCCTGGATCAGATCAGGACCAAACCTGGATCAGATCAGGACCAAGCCTGGATCAGATCAGGACCAAACCTGGATCAGATCAGGACCAAACCTGGATCAGATCAGGACCAAGCCTGGATCAGATCAGGACCAAACCTGGATCAGATCAGGACCAAACCTGGATCAGATCAGGACCAAGCCTGGATCAGATCAGGACCAAACCTGGATCAGATCAGGACCAAGCCTGGATCAGATCAGGACCAAACCTGGATCAGATCAGGACCAAACCTGGATCAGATCAGGACCAAGCCTGGATCAGATCAGGACCAAACCTGGATCAGATCAGGACCAAACCTGGATCAGATCAGGACCAAGCCTGGATCAGATCAGGACCAAACCTGGATCAGATCAGGACCAAATCTGGATCAGATCAGGACCAAACCTGGATCAGATCAGGACCAAACCTGGATCAGACAGGATTTACCAGACCTGCTCCACCTTCCACCAGTTTGGTGAAATCATTACTTCATCTGTGAGGTTCTGCTTTAATGTGGAGATGGGAAGTCCGAAGAGGCATCTGGACCTTTGGACCGACTTGGCTCATGGGACCACCTGATTCGTCTACCTCTAAGCGGTGATAGCTGCTCCCTGTGCTCCGGCTGCTCCCTGTGCTCCGGCTGCTCCCTGTGCTCCAGCCCCGTTCAGTGGATCGGCCCGCAGCCTCGGATCGATACCACCCACCAGCGTTTACACAGCACCCCCCCACTTAGCTCTTTACCACTCTGCTCTCCAGCCCCCCCCCCCTCCCCCCACCTGCTTGCCTCGTAAACATGAACAAACCAAAACCTGTGGGATCGATAAAAGCCATCTCAGGGTTTTTATTCCCACTTCCTCATGGAAAATATTACATCTCTGAGGATTTTCATTGTGAATTTCTAAAAACGGATTTTCCCTCCTTCCTTTTTCCTCCTTTTTTCTGTCCTTCTCACATCGTTTCCTCCCTCGCCTGTCTACATGTACTCTCCATTCTCCATCTTGTCTTGGTCTGCTGCAGGGCCTCCTCTAGCCCCCCCAGCAGGATGTCCTGATGTCCAAACTGAACCTGGTCGTGTTGGTATTTTATCTGCTGGTTCAAAACCCCGTAGGTCAGGGTGGGAGCGGAAACGAAAGACTTTCTCTCTTAAAGGAATCAAATGACCTTCATCAGTCAGAAATGTATTTTCTAAAGACGGTTCCTGGTCGATGTCTGTGGACCCGAGTTAACAAGAAGACCAGCCCTAAGCCCAAGGAGTCTCTTTCTTTAGACTGGTGTTTCTGTGGTTACTATGGCGACATCATAAGACAGGCAGAACTGTGAGGATTCTGATTTCAGCTAAATAACTCAGGAGTTTGTTTAAGCAAACCTGCAGTGTTGGAGGGGGGGTCCTCCATCAGAGCATCTCCAGGTTGGTCCTGGACTCACACTAAAGTCAGCTCATCCAGGAAGTCACTAAAGAAAACGTCTGTTTGAACAACTGCTACCATAACCTGCCAGACGTTCCACAACTTTAGGCTGCTAAAGTCCTAAACCCAAACATCCTTCCTGTCCATCCATCTGATCCTAATCTCTCCATTCCATCACCCTGATAACGTCCCTCTCCTTCTGTCGTCTCTCTGATTGTTCTTTCATTCCATCTTTCTTCCTCCCTCCATATCTTCTCTGCACCGTTGCTTCCTGGAGCGCAGCTACATCCCTCACTTTCCAGCCCCCCCATTCTCTTCCATCCGTCTTTCTCTCTGCAGTTTGTTTCTTCTTTAATTCTCTGTCTCTTCTCTCCATCATCTCTTTCTGTTCCGTCTGCTGCTTTGTGTTGACTGCCGCTAAAATCAATCAGGAGCTCATGGAGCATGCAGCGGCCTCGCCACCGTTCTCCTCCCCGTGAGGCAGAGAAGAACCGGGGAATAAGAAAGACTGAGGGGGGGGGTGGATGAATAACAGAAAGGGCCAGAATGAGGAGAGCAGAGGAAATAAAGGCTACACATTTATAAAATACAATTTCAGAGCATCTGTCAGCCGGGAGTTATTTTGTTTATTCAAACAATATCCACCGGCAGCTAGGAATTATGGGTAAATGAGGTAATATAAAGGCTTGGAGCTGCATTAGAGGGCTGATGGGGAAACTGATGTGCTTTAAGACAAATCTGACCTGATGGAAAAACTCGCCAGAAGCTCATGATGGTCTTTCTCCCAGAATGCACTCTGTTTTCCAGAGTTTCCTGATGGCTGGCCTTCTCGCTGTAGCAGTTACGTCCAGAGAACTTCAGCTTTTCCTGCTAAAGCATGAAAATGGTTCATATTGAAATGCTGCTGTGGGGTTTTTGTTTGTGTGTGTGTGTGTGTGTGTAGGGGGGGGTATCCTCAACCAAGCTGCCATCTTTGGCAGCAGCAGAATCCAAACTGATGCGTTTCTTCATCATTTCACTTGTTTCATCATAGAAAGAGTCAGACGAGCTTCTGGTGAAGAAAACAGATAAAAACCTGTTTTTAGGTCAACCACAGAGGAAAGGTGAACTTTTGGAGTCTTTCAACAAGAACACGTGTGAAAACTCCTTCAATCCCAGTTTCCCTTTATTCACTGGGCTGTTTCTTCCTCCAATACATCATAGTTTATGCCAGCAGATTGCATTAAATGCAAAGGCCACAGAAAACTGCAAGAGCAGCAAGACGAGGAGCTGGCCTGAATCCAGCCTGCTCTGTTTACGGATGATAAAAGCCTCACTCAGCCCGCTCAGCCGTAATGAAGGATCCATTCTGCACAGACAAACCCAGAAACAACACCACAACCTTCCACCGCACAATAAAAAGGAAGGAAACTTCCTACATCACAAGGAGCGTGGCTGCATCTGCATGAATCAGCAGCAGCTGGATTTAGAGCAGAGGAGGACGCGGGGAAAGTGTTTCTGCGCCGCGGCTTTGAATCCAACATTCAAAGGGTTTGAAGGAAAAACACGTCTTCAGATCAGACACCTCAGCTTTCTCTGCAGACCGTTCTGAAACACCGGACGACTGCGAGTCTTTGGTCATGTGACCTTCACACTCATCTGGAGCATCCAAGATGGCGGCAAAGACAAAGACAGGACGAGAAATATCTGAACTCTCTGATCCATTTCCTTCTGCAGAACCTCTCCAGGATGCTGAACGGGGATGTGAAAACCACAGCTAACTGCTAATGCTAGCTAACCAACGGGAGCGCTCAGGAGCAGGAAGCCACACCTGTTGTTATCCCAACTGTTACATGTTAGACGCTGTGCCAGTGCACCTGAGGCCTGTTCTGAGGCTGGAGCTCCTTCTGTTGCAGCTGCTCCTCCTGTTGCAGCTCCTCCTCCTGTTGCAGCTCCTCCTCCTGTTGCAGCTCCTCCTCCTGTTGCAGCTCCTCCTCCTGTTGCAGCTCCTCCTCCTGTTGCAGCTCCTCCTCCTGTTGCAGTCTTCCTCCTATTGCAGCTGCTCCTCCTGTTGCAGCTCCTCCTCCTGTTGCAGCTCCTCCTCCTGTTGCAGCTCCTCCTCCTGTTGCAGCTCCTCCTCCTGTTGCAGTCTTCCTCCTATTGCAGCTGCTCCTCCTGTTGCAGCTCCTCCTCCTGTTGCAGCTCCTCCTCCTGTTGCAGCTCCTCCTCCTGTTGCAGCTGCTCCTCCTGTTGCAGCTCCTCCTCCTGTTGCAGCTCCTCCTCCTGTTGCAGCTCCTCCTCCTGTTGCAGTCTTCCTCCTGTTGCAGCTGCTCCTCCTGTTGCAGCTCCTCCTCCTGTTGCAGCTCCTCCTCCTGTTGCAGCTGCTCCTCCTGGATTGTTCTCCTCACCCAGACATGTCAGACAGTCAAAGCTGGAGGTTTTCCCTCCATGGGGAGCTGCTCAGCGTGACGGCGACATCACGACCACGAGCGCAGCGGCAGAAACGTTGAGCCTTTTAAACAGCAAGGTCAGGGATGAAGAAGAGCATCATCATCATCATCATTTGTAACTGAGACGCATGAAGGAGGTTTGGTCCTGAAATCCTGTTTCTGACAGAACAAAGACATGTCTCTTAACGTTTGATCCATCACGACAGCGAAGACGTTCACATCATCAGCTCTCTGACAAACGAGGATCTGAAAACATGTTTGGTTCCGTCACAAAAGCTCTGATTGTTCCTCAGAACATTCCAGATCCCAGAGCATGTTTGGCTTCATTCAGGAAGTTAACCGCCATTCATCCAAAGCTTCAGGTGTCCTTTATAAAGTTCTGGACCGGTCTAGTCCTGAGGGTTCAGTCATTTTGACTTATTTACAATCTTCCTCAAAGTCATGAATCTGTCTGTAAAACAGTCCCCAACCATTATACTCACACACCGTGCATCAATTTGTGATCATGATTAAATAAAAAGCACAAAGATTTTAAAATGAGGCGTGAAACTGGATGATGTCCTGTTCTGTCAAACACAGAACCAGAGACGTCTTCCTCACGTCTCACGTGGATGCTCCTCGTCATCCATCCTGCCTCCACGTCCTGTCGCTGACCCGCCCACGATCCTGAACCGTCAGCATCCTGAACAGCAGCCGTCTTAATGGATTCTTCATTTTCTTCTGAGCGCGCTCAGTTGACAAGAATGCGACGGTTGCTCCACCGACAGCACGTCCTCCACCCCCCTAGATAACACCATAAAAGCGGGCCGCCTGTGCCGGGGCAGGAGTAAATCCTGGAGGCAGTAACTGCAGAGTGTCTTTTATGGTCTTATTACAGTTTAACAGTGTCCACTCTGATGGAGATAAAAGCAGGTGGATGCTGTCGCCACGGAAACACGCAGAGACTGGGACATATTTATCAGAATGTGAAGATGGAGATCTTCCTGCTACACCGGAAAAAGGCGTGGAGCAAGTTGGAATTGTCTTCAGCAAAGTTGTCATTTAAACTTTCTGGACTGAAAGATCGTCTCGTTCTGGAATCTCAGCAGGATTGAACTTCATCCTGGTCTTCACTGAAGCTATCCAAGAGTCTGCAGATCTGATCCCAGGCAGAGCGGGTCAGGCCCGGCACCGGGGGTAGAGGGGGTCAGGCCCGGCATCAAGGCCAGAGCGGGCCAGGCCCGGCACTGAGGAAGAGCGGGTCAGGCCCGGCACCGGGGGTAGAGGGGGTCAGGCCCGGCATCAAGGCCAGAGCGGGCCAGGCCCGGCACAGAGGAAGAGCGGGTCAGGCCCGGCACCGGGGGTAGAGGGGGTCAGGCCCGGCATCAAGGCCAGAGCGGGCCAGGCCCGGCACAGAGGAAGAGCGGGTCAGGCCCGGCACCGGGGGTAGAGGGGGTCAGGCCCGGCATCAAGGCCAGAGCGGGCCAGGCCCGGCACAGAGGAAGAGCGGGTCAGGCCCGGCACCGGGGGTAGAGGGGGTCAGGCCCGGCATCAAGGCCAGAGCGGGCCAGGCCCGGCACCGAGGAAGAGCGGGTCAGGCCCGGCACCGGGGGTAGAGGGGGTCAGGCCCGGCATCAAGGCCAGAGCGGGCCAGGCCCGGCACCGAGGAAGAGCGGGTCAGGCCCGGCACCGGGGGTAGAGTGGGTCAGGCCCGGCATCAAGGCCAGAGCGGCCAGAGTGGGTCAGGCCCGGCAGCGGAGGCAGACCGGGTCAGGGCCTTTTAGGCCCGTTTCTCTCAGAGTTTGGGGTAAAACAGACTCAGAAGGTTGGGTGGTCTAGGAGTTAGGATGAACCGCTGTAACTTCCACTAAAGGAAACTAAAGCTAAATATTTTATTCCTATTTGTAAAAATGACAGAGCTGCACTGAAAACAATAAAAGGCTGTTGCAGGAATACAGAACTTGATCTAAAATCTGAAAAAATCTGAAAAAATCTGAATTCAGCAAAGTGTAAAAATTCTAAAAGTTCAGCTGAACTTTTCTGAACCTTCACTGAACAGCTAATAAAAGCAAAATCGTTAAAAATTAATCCCCTCCTTGTTTAGAACTGAATATTTCATGTCCTCTTCAGCCCTCTCTTATTTTGAAAGTCTGCATTATACACAGCATCTGTAAAGGAGTCGTGGTCGTTTCCCATCAGCTCAGCTGCTGAAATCCGTGTCATGCAGAACATGGAAGACGCTTTCAATCCAGAACCATGAAAAGTTTGTGTCAACAAACGATGAAAAATGTATGTTTCAAACTCTAGAAAGGACTTTCTCCCTCAATCAGCATCTTAGGAGTCGGAATTGTCGCCTGTGGTTTCAGTAATGAAATCAAAGTGGTTCTGTGAGTCAAAGAGAGTCTGACGGTTCCTCTGAAAGTCCATTCCATTTGAAAGAACTTCCTACAGAAAACTTCTGTAGGAAAGAACTGGAGACTTGAAAAAGACTTCTGGATGAGAGGTGAAGATGACGACCTTTGACCTGCTATGATGACTGGAGAGACGCTTCTACATCTGCAGGATTCTCTGTTCTCCATCTGAGCCTCGACGTGACCTGAACCAAACACGCAGAACCACCCACCCAAACACGCAGAACCACCCACCCAAACACTCAGAACCACCCACCCAAACACGCAGAACCACCCACCCAAACACGCAGAACCACCCACCCAAACACTCAGAACCACCCACCCAAACACACAGAAACCACCCACCCAAACACACAGAAACCACCCACCCAACACGCAGAACCACCCACCCAAACACGCAGAACCACCCACCCAAACACGCAGAACCACCCACCCAAACACTCAGAACCACCCACCCAAACACTCAGAACCACCCACCCAAACACACAGAACCACCCACCCAAACACGCAGAACCACCCACCCAAACACGCAGACACACCCACCCAAACACGCAGAACCACCCACCCAAACACACAGAACCACCCACCCAAAGATGCAAAAACCATGTAGTTTTTTGGGGGATTTGTGACTTTGGACACAATAGAATAGAATAGAATAGTGTAGTAATCATAATGTAGTATAGTGTAGTATTGTAGAGTATTTTTTGGGCCAGCCAAATCATGAATTTTCCCACAGATTCCCACATGAATCTGTTCTAGTTGAAGAAGCTTTGATGTTTTTTCTCGTGAGCTTCCAGGAAGGAACCGCCTCCTCCTCACAGCACCATCACTGATCCTCCTTTGGAGCAAACAGCCTCCTGACTGATGAGTTTTCTGCAGTAAAAGCTTTTCTGATGAAGCCTTCTCTGATCACATGGTCTGATTTGCAGATATGAAACCAAAGCGCGGCCCCGGCCGCATGCAGACGGCGGGGGGGGGCTGTTATCCTATTACCTCCCGTCCTCTCACCTTCCCCCGCTCTGCCGTTTCCCCCCTCTGCTGTCTGCAGAGCTTCATTGTCAGGCGCTGAACACCTTTGAACCACACTTCAGAGTCAATGAGCCGTAATTGAAGGTAATGAAAGGAGTTTGATTCTAATTACCACAAAAAGGGACAGAAAGCGATCAGGGGGGGCTATTTTCTTGGCCTTGCTTGATCAGTTTGGTAAGTTCTCATTTCATTTTGGTGGAGGACTGGAGGCAAAGCCTGAAAAAGCTCCTGACGAATACAAAACAACAGAAGGCGGGGAATGATCTGCCCCCGAGCACAGAGGGATTATGGGAGCTGAGGCTTCCACAGAGGACTTCCTGTTTCTGAGCTACAAACACATTAACCTTCAACTCTGACAAGCCCGCCGCTATTCCCATCCCAGATGGATTATTTTCTCACCGAAAGCTTCATAATCACACGGAAGAGGCTGCAGAACGGAGCCAGCCTCACAGACACACGTGTAACACGACGCTGCAAAGCATCATGGGACAAATGGAGTGAAATGTGGCTGCAGGCCACCCAGGAGCTAAGACCATGAATGTTTGTGCCGTTCGGATGAGCCGGCGTTCCTCCTCAGGAACAAACACCAACAGCTATTTGTTCATCATGATTTGGTTCAGAAATGCTCAGTAAAATCTGAACGTGTCACAGAGACGTTTCTGCAGCCTCAGACTCAGAGCAGCACAGAGATCCATCATCCATGCAGAACACAGAGGAGAACGTCCACCAGGAGAAACCTGCAGGCTTCACCACAACATTCTGCAGCACCACAATGATCTGACCCTCTGACGGGACCAGAACCATCAGGTAGGATGGGGGGCATAGGGGCTGTGGTTGTGCAGGGATCTCAGGTGGATCCAGTTGTGGTTCCGATGATGAACAGGATCGGGTCGGTTCTTCAGCAGCAGAGGAAGTTTAACTCAGAAAGATTCCCTCAGAATCCCAGAACCAAAGAAGAAGAAAGGCTGTGACAGTCTCAGCCTGAGACCTCCAGAACCGAGCTGCCAGAGGCGGTTCAGGTTCTGCAGAAGCGCCTGGGATCAGGATTTCAGAGCGTGTTCTGCTGGTGTTGTCATGGAGATTTCTGCTGTTGCATCCATCCCGCTGCGGCTCAGCAGCTCCTGATAATCCTGCTGTCCTCCTGGAGGAGCGCGTGCAGCGGCGCCACGCCGTCACAATCGGCGCCATCGTCCTCCACGCTCGGCTTTAATTGGCCCAACTGAGACATCCGAGTGTCCGTTTGCAGTTCAGTCACATCCGGGTGGAGAACAGTGACGCCCACGTCTGTCAATGAAAACCGTGTAACGTCCGTCACTCCTGACAGTCTGGTGGGAGGGGTGGGAGCCTTCCTCAGGTCACGCTCCGATGGAGGCCGACCGCCAGCTTACTGCGGGTCATCCTGAAGCTGCAGAGCAGCCCCATACTCTGACACTCCCACCTCCATGTTTGCCTCAGAGAAACGCCTCCTATCAGAGATCATGAACTCTGGCGGCTCAGGAGATCAGAGGAGCCTCTCTGTGAGGAGCAGTTTACTCCTGCAGATACTGAAGGTGCTTCAGACGCTCCTCAGCCCTCCTCCCTCGCCTCCTGCACCTCCCGTCGCGCAGAGCGGCGCCTCGCCGAGGCATCGAACAGTAATGAAGTCTGACTCAGCGAGGCTGCAGGAGGTGTGAGGGGATGCAGATGAGGAGGAAGGGCTCACACAGAGGGCTGTGGATCAGCGTCCCACACCAGCAGTACGCTCAACCCCCCTGAACGTTCGGAGGAGGAGGTGATGGGACACTGAGTCAGGAGGAAAAATATGATTAGAAAAAAGTGAAGATCCTGGATCCTAATTGTTGTCACTGCAGGGTGTTGGAGCCCCCCCTCAATGGTCCCGCTGTGGGAGTCTCAGGACAGAGGGCTGAACCGCCCTCCTCCAAAGAACCTTCAGATCACATGAAGAGACGTTCAGGAAGGCGGATGAAGGTCTGTCCGTCATGTTTCTGCCTGCAGAGGATCCGGCTTCCTTCATCAGATCCTTATCTCCATCCATCAGACGAAACCTTCACACCCGCCTTTTGTTTCCTCACAGTTCATAAAAAGCAGCGTCCCGTTCTGCCGCCGTCGGCGCGGTTCCGATGGAAGCAGATAAAGCCGGAACATTTCCTGTTGATGCGGTCAGAGTCTCTGCTTTTATGAGGTCTGACGCTGATGAAAAACCCTTCACTGAGACGGAAAGCCCCCCAGCCGTGAGATATGAGGAGAAGTCTGAAAGGAAAAGCACCGATGGAGCATGGAATCATGGGAAATGGCTGCCCTCACCTCCAGTGTAGTTTAATGAAGGCGATTTTCCTCTGGTCCGTTTCTACGGAGGCCCAGCTTTCCATGAGCCATGACCTGCAGGAGCAGACATGGGGGGTCCTGGCCCCCTGTTTTCTGTCAGAAGGCGGGACGTCCTCCCATGACCTCACCTGGGAAGCCCCCCCCTGACAGACAGAGACCGCTGTGAAGTGAAAGCTTTAATCCATCAGCTCCCGGGGGCAGATTTCATTTCCCATCACTCCATGGAGCCTCTTTGTTGCAGCTCTAATTGCATGCAGATGCTTTGTTTGTGTCCATGTTTCCCCGTGAACTCATTTCACTGCGGCTCCGCCCCCCGCCCCACAGGAAATCAGGGGCAGCGGGCGCTCTGTCACGAGCCACAAACTCCTCTTCATCACTTCAGACTCCTCTCCTCATCAGGGAGCGCCCTGATGCAGGCGTGAACAGCTAGAGCAGGAATCTGGGTCAGACTCACCCGTCACCCGGAGCCGGTCCGCCCCCACCACCACCTCCTGCTCATCGGCGGAGAAGAGGAGGTTCCCGGAGGTGGACTTGACTTCAAACATGCGGCCTCGGGCTCTGAATCCACTGGATCCTGCAGACACGCAGCAGAGGAGGAAAGTTCAGCCGCAGCCACTCGGGGGAGGAAACCCCGCCTCCAACTGAAGGACCGTGACGGCCCAACGTCAAAACGCTCTGTTGGGACATCTCCTGGGTTGTTCGGCTCGTTTCCTCATTAAACGTTAACGAGCTTCATTATGAAAGAATATTCCAATATATGGAGGACTGACAGAAATGTACTGTCAGAAAAGCTGTTTTCACCGATGGGACAGTAACCTGAGGCTCAGTTCAGACCACAGAGTGTGGAGCCGCTGGGGTTTCTGCAGCGTTTACATCCTTCCTCCTGCTGGATTCTCTGTCATTCAGGTTGATTCTCTGAAATTAACTTAACTAATGTTTTATTATTCAACGCACGTTTCAGGTGAGGGATTTTTACCATCTACTTCCGTTCATTCTCCTTATGAAAACGGAGCTGGGACAGCGTTTCAGGGCTGGTTCTGAAGGTTCTACAGAACCTTTGCGCTGATTCTGCTCAGACCATCACAGTTTTGGGACTATAGAGTCCAGAACGAACATCCACTGGGAGGTGCAGCGCTCTGCAGATGAAGGTCTTACCTGTGACGAGCTGCGTGAGCAGCTGCTTGTTGCCGTTGACGATGTTGACTGAGATGTTTCTGGATGACTGCAGGTAGAGTGGGCGGCCCTGCAGAGACATCAAGCAGGTGAAACTGTTAAGACTCTTTCAAGGCTCAAAGGCTTCAGGAGGGGGGGTGGATGTCATGGCTGCCCCCCTGCCTCGGTTGAAGCGTCTCTGCTGAACCTCCAGGCCTCTTCCGTTAGAAGGAAGCAGGCCACGGCTAATGTGCAGCATGACGGACGTCATGAGGAAGGTTCTGTGTTCACCTGCATGTCCGTCCTCCTAACTAGACCCCTCTGTGTCTCAGCTGCTGACTGGAAACCTCCTTTTGGCTTCAACTGATGGAAGCTAAAGGTACAGTGACAGACAGCAGAGGCCTCATCCTGCAGAACACATGAACCTGCAGGCACTAAGCCACTGGACTTTCAAAATAAAGGCTGATGCGTGGGCTCCTTCGGGTGACCCGCTGATCTCCTGGGTTCTGTTGGCCGCACGCTTCTAACCTGAGAAGGAACCGAACTGGTTCTGCATCCGCTCCGGGTCTACAGGAAGCACAGGTATGACTTCTCAGGTGAGGCTTTCTGTATAAAGTTTGATCGTTTCTGAGCAGACGGTTCAGTTTCTGGACTGAACCGTCTTGGAGGGTTTTTCAGATGACCTCCAGGTGGCACAGATGGAAACCCTGTCAGGGCTCCAGATCAGCACGAGCTAAACGCAACATGCTTCACACATGTTTGTATGTATGACCACGGCTACATGTCATCAACACACCTCAACAAGAATTTCTAAATCTGAAATCAGAATCCAGTAGAAACCGGATTAGAAGCTTCTCTTCACAAACTTTTCATTTTTCCTGCTGGAGCCACCGTGGTTTCAGACGGCGAAACGCCATCTGCAGCTTTTCTCTGAGCGCTTGGACACTAGAGCAGATGACTGCAGCATTTTCAGGAAGAAGGCGGAGCCAAGACAGACCTGGACCACAGAAAGATCTGGAGCTAGGTTCAGAACCAGAGTTCTTCCTCCTCCAGGATTGTCTCTCTGTTGAACTGCTGAGTTGAACCTGAACTAGAAGCACAGAAGACGCAGGAGTCCCCCCCCCATAAGCACCGCAGGTTCCTCTTGATAATTTGCTTTCCCAGAATACCTTGCACCAATCTGTAATGCTGACCACGACGGCTCGTGCGCTTCCTGAGCTGGACTAATCTTCATGCCTCAGTCAAACTGTTAATTACAGATAGCAGCTCCTCCATTATGCAGCACTCTCTCACCCGGGGGGGGCAGATTGGGGCATGCATTAAGGAGAACATTATGGGCCTTTCAAACCTCCTGGAGTTCCAGCAGAAAACAATCTGGAGGACCAGCTACTGCTGTGAATGCAGCAGAGGTAGACGGGAATCGAACACCAGGGGACTCACGTTTGACGAATAAAACGTCTGTGTGGGAAGCAGTTCCACTCAGGAGAACAGCCCTGTTCCACCAGAGAGGGTCCAGAGAGGTCAGACGCTACCCCACAGGAGGACCCTGTTCCACCAGAGAGGGTCCAGAGGGGTCAGACGCTGCACCACGTACGGTTTGATCCAACCGAGCAGCAGCAGTCGGTCAAAGCAAATGTTCTGGAGATCCGGTTCTTTAACTGTAATCCATGAGAGTTCCTGAAGAAGTCTCCAGCTTGTTCAGAACGCAGCAGCTAGATTGTTAGCAGGAACTAGCAGCAGAGATCACATCACTCCTGTGTTAGTTTACCTTCACTGGATCCCAGTTGATTCTAGAATCCAGTTCCAGATCCTCCTGTTAACCTATAAGGCCTTACATGGAATGGCCCCGTCCTACATTAATGACCTCATAGTCCCTTACCATCCAATCAGAACACTTCACTCACTAAATGCAGGACTGCTTGTGGTTCCTAGAATGAGTCAAAGTACAGTTGGAGGTAGAGCGTTTAGCCACCAAGCCCCTGTCTTATGGAATAAACTCCCAGCTCATGGAAGAGAGGCAGATTCAGTTTCTACATTCAAAGTTAGACTGAAAACATTCCTCTGTGGACAGGATTATTGTCAGACTAGTTAGTATTCAGAGATTATTTACCTTATTGCCCCCCTACCTCAGCCACTGTAGTGAGGTTTGGGGGAATAATTACAATTTTCATGACATCCGTTACACATGTTTCTCCACAAAGGAAAGATGGTTTCATAACCGGGTCAGAGCGGCCCACTCCCTGCTTAGATTAATCTATATTCTATTAATGTTGATATGCTAAAATGTAGATTTGTTTGCTTTGTTTTCATACATGTTTGATGTTTTGTTCCAAACATAAAATGGGTTTGATCCTCATTTAGTAGTGAAAAATGACCACATTATTACTCCAGTTCCAGGTTCATTATTGTGGATTCTAATGTAACATCATGAACAATACTTAAATATTATGATGGGTATCCAGCATTTCCACAAACACTGCTTTACAGAGAAACTATTCAAGCAACAAAGTTGTGAAAATGCTTCCAAACACAGAGGGTTAACTGTTTTCCTCCATGGGGGGGCAGGACGGTAAGCATGCCTTCAAAATAAGTGCATGGAAAATCCAACTCACCACAATGCTGAATGGTTGGAGGGAATGTCCCGTTGGGATAAATCTGTATTTTAAGTAGGAATCCTGATACTGTCTATTAATGTAGCTTTCTGTTTTTGGAAGTGGAATGCTCCTCTTCTGTCTCCCGTTGGGCCTTTTCCACTCGGCAAAGAAACTTTCCAGATGTTTGTTTTTCATTCATTTTGCTGGCTCCTGGGTCTTATTTTAGCGGTATCCTATCACGTGACAGAGACGAGTGAACTGACCTGCGTCAAGAGTGACACAGACTGATGGAACAGAGAATCGGGCAGTTTTTCAAAATAAAACATCTTTCAGATTCTGAAATAAATATAACAGAAGTAATGTAAATGATTTGATTTTATCTGTGCAGCCCGGTAGCAAATGACCCACGGACCGGTACCAGTCCAGGGTACCGGTCCATGCAGGGGTGGGACTGCTGCTGTAAATACCTCGTTTGAGGTTCTTTTCTACATCATCTATTGACATCTTCTCCATCATGACGCAAGGCACCTCCCTAATCCCGCGGTGTTTTTATTATCCCGCCCGCAGCAACATTCAAACCGCCCGCGAGATTTGGGTTGGGTCCCGCCGGGTCCTGCGGGACCCAATGCAGCCCTCTACCCCAGACCACCAAACCCCCTCCTCCATGCTCCTGCACACCTTACAGCCATCAGAGCAAGAGTTTGCTACAAACGCCACAAGCGCAAAGCATTCTGGGAAACTACAGTAACAACATCAGACATGTGAAGATCCCAGCAGGACCAGAACTCCCAGCTCCAGCTGTCCTCCAACACACCTGATAATCCAGGAAGCTCCGCCCCTTTAACTCTGAAAACGACATCGGCAGTTTCCTTCAGCAGAGTCGGCTTTTCTGGACTCACTGAACCAGCAAGGACTCAGAACAGAGCCAGGACCGGAACCTGGTCCACACATCATCGGACCCAGATGGTTCTGGACTGTGTGAAGGCCCAGACGTCCTCTGGACCGGAACCAGCAGCCCTGTTCTTACCCCTCCGCCCCCACAGTTCCTATTTATCATTTATCTTCTGCTCGGTTAAGTAACTAACCCCCCCTTGTTGTGGCATATTTTATGAAGCCGTCCTTCATTTACCCACCAAGTGAGGGTCTGCACCTGCTACCGGGTGAAGGACGCCTCCACAGGGGGCGGAGCCAGATGTGGTGTCTTTGTGGTCATCACCAGAGCCGTTCGTCATCTTCTCTGTGGTGGCTCCGCCCCCGTCTCACCGCTCTCCGTGGTTCATTCTCTCCCATATCGCGTCGGGGCTCAGACGCCCCAGATAAAGAGCCCCCCCACAATGATTACTAATGCTGAGGCAGAAGAGACGGCGTCTGCTCTTCATCTTATCGGCCATCTCTCTGCTTCTCTGACGTTTGCAGTCTTGAATGCTGTCTCCTGTAGTTCTGTCAGGACAGCAGGAAGCAGCTCAGAATGCTAATGAGCACTCCGGCAGGACGTGCAGCTGGATTCCAGCGCTCAGCAGGTATAAATGCAGGAAGAGAGCCGACGTCCCGTCCTGTTCTGGGTTGGGACGTCACCAGTCTGACGGCGGAAAGGCTTCCTCCTGTTTCGTTCTACAAAAGTCAAGACTGACTGAAGGATCATTAAACCTGAACGTCTTTTCTTTCTGCAAAAATGAAAGAATAAAGTCAAGTTTTCCTTCAGGGAGAGCAGAACGGCTTCATCTGCAGAGAACCGGATGGAAACAGAACTTCCTGTTGTTGAACGTCTGGAGGGTCCGGGTGAATACTGGATTCTGATTGGCCGTAGGGTGTCCATTAAAAAGTGTGAATAGACACCTATAAAAGTAGTTCCGGTCACATAGTCTGAATGTTCTGTATTAATGCGCCGGCCTAAACACCATTTGTAACCAGAACTACAGACTCGGACCAACCAGTAGATGGACAGATGTCCTTCCACAGCTTTCAACCATTTATGTCGTCTTTACCTCATCGCTCAACTGAATGTGTCTTGATAAATAGTGTTATCATTATTGAAACAAATGGTTATTGATCCACATTTATTGATCAGAGTTATTGAAGGATTTTTCTTCAATCAAACGACTGATGGGCTTAGTTTCTTTGAAACAAACGTTTTCTTCATCATCTTGTCAAAAACAAGCACTTAGAGGAGAACTTTCCTCAGGAATGATGCTTTGGATCACTTCACATGGCGTTTAACCTATGCAGGTTTTTCCTCATACACCAGCTGCAGCAGAGCCAGAGGCCGGTTCTGAAGCTGTTACCATGACGACGCATCGCTTAACAAGAATAATGTCCTAATAGTTGATGCCATATTCTGTAGTCGACTCCAGTCCATGTAAATCCCAGGATGATAGTGACCAAGCAGGAGGATGGCGTGTGGACGTCAGGCGGTTCACGCCTCCATGCTGTCCATTTCTGATAAAAGTGCCCCTGTGGGGCATTTATCCCTTCCATCAACCATGGTGAGCAGTTTAGGAAACTCTGATGAACCTCTAAAAGGTTTACAGAAACTAATAAAGTTTTTCATCCTTTTCTTTGCTGACGCTGAGAGTTTTACGCTACTATTTACGCTAAGAAACGTTCAGAAATGAAACTCCTTCTGCAGCTTCGCTTTAACGGGAGAGCAAACAGGAGAGCAGAAAAACGCCAAACATCCGTTTTGGACACATGAGCAGACGTGGAGAGCTAAAGCCAGAGTCTTCTAAGCATCGTCGCTTCATGTCTTTCTGTCTAAATGTTTTCCTTTCCATGTAGTTTTGTTTATACAGTCAGAATCCCAGTGATGTCACAGAACTATGATTAAAGAACCTTAACTTCTTCAGGATTCTCCTCACGACTTCCATTCAAACATCTGCGACCTTCTTCCTGGTCTTCCAGCCGTTTCCTTCAGGGGGCGCCACAGCGCATCATCTGCCTCCATCTAACCTTCTGCTCTGCCTCCTCCAGGTCCTCCTTCATCCATGAACCTCCTCTTTCCTGTAGCTCCACCCTCAGCATCCTTTCACCATCACTGTTCCTCCTCTCAAACGTCTCCTTCTGCTTCCCTGCATGGATCTCCAGAACATCTATGATCCTCTGATGGACTCATTCCTGATCCATCCTGGTTCCAGAGACAACCTCAGCTTCTCCATCTCTGCCTCCTGTCCGTCTCTGGCTGCTCTCTCCTCAGTCTGCTACACCTTTCCTTTGGTCACACCTGAAACCTTCCTCCACCCGTTCCAACCTGCTTCCACTCCACCTCTGGACTGTTGAGCCTCAGTCCTCCACCTTCTCCATCTCTGCTCCCTGGAACCTCACCGTTCCTCTGGAGTTCCTCTGTCTACCTGCAGTTGACTGTCAGTCCTCCCCTTTTAGATCAAACCTCCACCTCTCTATAGATGTTCCTCCACCTGCTGCCTGCTCTCACTACAGACCATAATGTCATCTGCAAACATCGTGGTCCACCTTCTCCTTGTGCTGCATCCCCCTGTAGTCCTGTCCTCTTAGTGTCCCATGTCTTAATTCCTCTTAAATGTCTCCTGAATGTCTTCATGTCACCATCATGTCTCCTTGTCTGATGGACAGCATTGATCACAGAGACGTCCATCCGTCCTCTGCAGCAGCACTTCAGTAGATGGGCATGAATTCAGCTGCCTGGAGTGTGAATGTGATGATGGATGACAAAGCCCTCACTGGCACTGTGAATGCAGACTGCTGTGTGGAGCTCACCGGTTTGGACTGGATTTCTTTGGCATAGAGGGGTTGGAGGAACTCGGAGTCTCCCTCCAGTTTCAGACCTTTCTCTGTTATTCTCAGGTTGCCCATGCCGTCCTGCAGAGAGCAAACAAACGCAGGTTAGCGGTTCAGAGAAACTTCAGACCTGATAACAGACATTTCAAACATTTTAATTCCAGGAGGACACCGTTCTGAAACTCTTCCCCATCAAGCCTGCTCCGGCGCTGGTTCTGACCCAGCATCTGTGGCGTTCCACCGCCTAAGCACCACTTCCTGTTCCTGAAAACGGCTTCTTAACTGTTTGTAGAGTCAGAATGAAGAATCACTTCCTGTTTATTACACTTGGGGAGGGGTCACCTGGCATTGTGTCCAAAGTTCCCTCACTACTACTATG
The DNA here is from genome assembly GCA_023969325.1 of Oryzias curvinotus. NCBI lineage: Eukaryota > Metazoa > Chordata > Actinopteri > Beloniformes > Adrianichthyidae > Oryzias > Oryzias curvinotus. The sequence continues at coordinate 622,592 of CM043719.1, forward strand.
CAGGGCGTTCGCCATTTTTTTGGGGGTGTCTGAATCTACAATTCAAAAATCCAAGAACTTCTGGAAATTTCCCAGAAGTCTCTGCAAAGACACAGTGTGTACCAACACTCGCTCATTCTACAAATATAGGTCTGTGTGAACGATTTGTCATTTGTTTGTTTATGTATGTAAACCTATTTTTTATAATTCATCAAAGCTTTCATCATGAGATTCACAAAAAGTCTTGTAAAAATGTTCATATTTACTAGAAAATGGAAAAGGGGTCATGTCACATTTGACAACTAGCAAAAAAACGAGGAGAACCCAGGTTCAAACTGGAAGAAGCAATCCGGTTTGTCTCTGCAACTGTGGGAACCAGACAGGAAGTGGATCCAGCAGTAAACTAACTCCAGTCCATCTTTGGATGGAAGAGTACAGGTGTTGAACCATCAACCCTGTATAACTGGTGTACCTCTAAACCACAGCAGCACCGCAGTAGCAAAGCCCAAATGACACAACAAGAGTCCAAAGACTTGCAGCATCCATGATGATGACCCCACCAGCACAGCTGACCTTTAACCTCTACGACTGATCGTAGGATCAGCATAGCTTCGTGGTAAGGAGCCGTCGGAGCGTGTTTTCGGGGGGTGGGGGCGGTCCTTGTGATGTCCGCCGCTAGCTTCCCTGTTTTCCTTGATTCCTCCTCAGGTTGTGAGGAGCAAGGGAAGATCAGGGATCCCCAAACCTTTCACGGTGAGGACGTTTGCACACCTCCCTCACTACAAACGCCTCCAGCTTCTTAGGATTCCAGTGCTGTTCAGGCAGCAGGGTGGGGGGCGAGGAGCGCCGCATGAATGTGAATGAGCTCCAGGTGGAAGTCAACGGCCCACCAGGGAGGCCTCTCAGACTTTATTTAAACCCTTTCATCGGGGCGAGATGATGAAAGCCGACTGTAAGAAACAGCCGCGGCGCCATAGGGGGAGGGGCTGTACCGTGTAGGAACAACCCATCAGCAGTGGGTCAGGGGAGGGGGCCCTGGCGTGTCTGGGTCCACATTCAGGTCGGCTGTCTTTGCAGTTAAATGCGTTCAGCTCAGAGCTGCACAAAGGTTTCAAAATCCCGACGGATGACACCAAACACAGAAACCCGTTTGAGCGGAAGGGCGGTTCAGGACCCCCCCTTCACTGATGTCTACGTTTGAGCACGTAGAAACAGCATTTTTCTAAATCCACCCCCAGTTTTCAACATGGCTGCTCGTGTTAGCTAAAGAGAATTTTGTCACTGGTACGGACGTCTTCACCAAACAGGACGCCGTGCTGTCGCCATCCTCTGGTGAAACGTGTTCCCTGCTTCTGCCAACGGGATGGTGGCCGTTTTGGCTTGGAAAAATAACCCTAGTCGGATTTAAAGACCGAGGATCAGACTTTGGATGCATGGACTAGGGGCTGGAATGAAATTTTCCCTAGATCTTTATCTTTTTTGGGGGGGAACATTCTCATCCTTTTTGTCTCATCCAAGTTTCCTCCAAACTAAAAAGAAAAAGTTCATGTTTGGATGAAATTTTATTCACATTTTCACATTGAAATAAGCTCCAAATATATCCAACAAAAAAACTAGTTGAACAGATGTCTAAAGTGACTTCAGTCTTTAGTTGTGGGCACTGGGTATTCAGGGCAGTGTGGGAGGGGCCGAGTCACTGGCTGCATCATAAATAAGTGCTTTAAATCAGAGTCTCCAAAATTCTCCTTAAACTCCATCAAACCACATGCAGATTGGCTGCAGTCCTTCTGTAATGTGATCCAAACACGTGAATGAACTGAGAGATGAGAGTTCCATCATGCCAAACACAAAATGAGACAAGTCCTCCGGTCCATGGAAGTCCCAGCCCCCCCAGATGAAGGTGGTAGTTTATCAGAGTTTTCTGTGAACAGGGGGATCACCGTGGTTTCCTAAGATGAACATCTCTGTTCAGCTGCTTCATTCGTGTACGAGGATGAAAGTCTCTATTTTCTCTTACATTATGGGCTGTGAGCCTCCCTGGCTCTCTTCTGCACAGCATTAATATATGGATCCTGTGAAAGTGCCAATGTATTGCCCATGCAGGGGCAATAAAGCCCATCCACTGTTCTGCCCTATTCAGAATTGATTCTCTGTGCAGCTCTGAGGAGCATCATGAAGGCGATGACACTTTCCAGCTGCACAGATTGCCTTTCATCAGTATGCATGGCTTACAGTGGGGTCATGCTCACAGCATTCAGGGGGAGGATTTGCGTGATGGCTGCATGATGGAGCATTTGTGGTTCTGGAAGCTGAATTTTTACTGAAAGCCGAGCAGAAGAAGCTTTATGGCTGCTGCAGAAATGAAGGATCTGCTCCTTGTTTGAATAAATAATGTTTACACTGGCCGTGTTGTATTGAGCTCTGATGAGAAAACACACCCGTCATTGGTTTGGATGTTATTTATGTGCAAACGCAGGTCAGAGGAGCTCTTGAAAACAGCACGTGTGATGAGAAACATCACCTGACCCGTCCTCAGACACAGACAGACATGACAAACCTAGACGTAAAAAACTGTTGATGCATTCACAGGTGACCACGGACGTCTGACCGTCCACCTCGCAGGTGAACCGGGTTTTCTCTAACGGAACAAAGATTTCACTAAAACCCTGAAATCTGTTGAGCATGGGGAAACATCATAATGTTAACTTTAGTGTGTATGTTAGCTGTAGCATGCTAATGTTTACTTTGGCACATATGTTAACTTTAATACTTACATACATACTTTAACTTCAGGAGGAGTGTATTTGCATAACCCCCCTGGCGAGTTCATTTCTATAAAACTTCTCACATATGTTTGAAAGTTAAAATAAGTTTTCACTGGATGCCAAACGTCTGAGAGTCAAAGCACGCCTTGAAGCTTTTTAGACTGAACCATTTCTGAACCGGTTCAGGACAAAGTGGCTCAAAGCAGTTAACGGTGAGGAAATCCTCATGACTGAGTTGGAATCCTGTAGCAGCAGCCTCAGAGCACCTTCCGTCTGTTCAGGCCTGATGTCAGTCTGTGGCTCCGCTCGCTTCACCCGACTGCTGGAAATGACGTTTGGGCCTCTGCGGTTCTGCAGACGAGCTTGGTGATGCTCCGCATCGGGAGGTGAGGGGATGTGGGAGGAGCAACGTCCCGCCTGAAGCAGCCAGGATGGCCGCAGTCTTGGGAGGGCCTTGGCATCTCTCTGAGCGCCTCGCAGCAGAGAGCTGCCGCCCGGCTTCTGGACGATTATCGAGCATCCACTCGATACGCGTCAACCCGAGGCTAAAGCAAATGTAGACGTCCCGCGGGGGGGCTCAGACTTCTTTGCATGGCGCAGACTAATCGAAGCTCTGCACAGTAAAGAGGTAAAATCTATATCAGAATACTCCCACACACGACTTCTGACACCAAGAGCTGGAAACATGCGAGCAGAGAACGCCGCCGAGCATTTCAACACCTTCAAAGCCGCCCGCCGCCTGATGGAGCTGGGGTTTCCATAAACTCATAAATAAGTCAGTTCTGCTCGGAGACACTTCAGAGCACAGAGAATGCAAACAGGAGAAATCCCTTCAGCTGTATAAAGAACCCCGACAGTCGACAGGACCTCCAACCGGCTCCTGAGACAGAGAACGCCGTCCTTCACCTCCTTCACCTCCTTCATCCAAGTCTGCGCTCTGAGCCGCTGGTTCCTCCATCCAGGAACATGTGGAGTGAAACCATCACACCAAAGCTGTTCATCAATGATGTTTGTGGAAAAATGTTTGACCGAATCAAGTTTCATTAAAGGCAAAGTTCACTCAGAAAAACTGAATTATATAGAAGCCCACCTTTGCCCCACAGCAGCTGGGATAGGCTCCAGCAACCCCGTGACCCCGAC
>CM043719.1:631475-687514 GCA_023969325.1 Oryzias curvinotus
ACAGTGACGGACATGAAAAGACAGAGCTGCAGGCTCAGACAGACGGTCCTTCCTGCAGCTGACCGGCACAGCAGCATCACCTCCATCAGCAGATCCGCTCGTTTTGACCTGCCTTTCTGTTTATTCATATTTCCTTTAAATACCAGCCGCTGTGTGAAAATAAAAGGCAGGAAAACTGGAAACTTTCATCCGAGACCCAAAAACATGACGTCAGGAGCAAATATTCTTCCATCTGAAAAGGCTTTTGAGCAACGGGCACCAACCCGGAGTGGAACCAGCAAACATGCCGCGTGTGGAGCGATGAGTCAGGGACAGCGTGAGGTTTGTGGTTGTCGCCTCAGGAGGCAGAATGTCAGCAGAGTAGGGCTGGGCGATATGGCCTAAAAATAAAATCTCCCATTTGATTTTTTTAAATTCGATTTCCGATTTTTTCCCCCCTGCTTAAGGAAAGCAATAAGTACAAACGGCAGACAACTTAAAGCAAATGTTGCTTTAATTTAATCAAATGCAAGACAAATGTAACCCCCATTTCTGGGATGAATAATAAATAAATAAACACTCTTGGAATCAAAGTTAAATATAAAATTTTTCTTCTTCTCACTCCCTTTTGGACTTGTGTTTATATAATTTTGTTGTGTTTTATATAATTTTTTCTTGTTTTATATAACTTTTGTCTTATTTTGTTATTCTACTCTTGTTTTCACTTGTCCAAAATAAAAAGGTTACTTACTTCAAGTCCCAGCTGTGTTTTCAGTCCCACTTTGTAGTCTAGACTAAATGAGACAAACATTCACCTTGAGAGTAGCAGCATTTTCTAAAAAGTTATCAATACAGCTCATATCTGGGTCTAAAGTTTTAAATAAATTAATAAACCCCGTCTTGACGATGAAGCAGCAGGAGTCGCGGTTACCCCCCCGCCTCCGTCCTCTCCCGAAACAAAATCCTACGGTGGCCGCCTCGCAAATGAATATACCTGTACAAGTAATAATTACAACGCGGTATTCTTTATTAACAAATAACAGTAAAGAATAACTATCTAACTAATGAACTAACTATACAGGCGTTGTAGAATGAGTATGTGTGTCAGGTCGCGTGTGTGTTAGGGCGCGTGCATGTGTAAGAAGACTGAGCGCGTGAGAGCCTTTGACTCCGATGAGCTCCTTTAGGTAAATGTTGCAGCGTGGGGGGGGGTTTCTTCCTCTACGTCTGTGACAGTAAAGCCACACCAGTTCCACACAACAGATGAGTTCATTTCTTTCTTAGGAACAAACTGCCCACTCTCACCGGTAGCCATGCTGTCGTGTGCCATGTGAAACTAATGCTACGGAAGCTCTGAGGAGCCAAAAATGCGCCACATAAAAACTCGATTTAGTTATTTTTGAAATCGGCCATAACAAAAAATTCGAATTAATTCATCTGATCGATTTATCGCCCAGGCCTACAGCAGACCATCGCAGACAGGGATGTGGAAAAGCTGCACATCTGGATGAAACCAAAGAAGACATGGATGACGACCCTGAGAGTCCTGCAGGACGTCCCGCGTGGCTGCAGAGCGTGAACCACTTTCTCTGGGATGATTTTATGAACTCAAACATGGAAACATGATTACCAAGCAGAACTCTCCAAGTTAATAAACCTGATCTCTCCACATTCTCTGTGTCTTCCATGCTTTGACAAACACATCGCTTCATGTGGCGATCAGACCATAACTTTAGCTGGTAGCTCCTCCCACACGCGGCCGCGGTACCAAGCTTTAAAGAACACAATTTTTAAGAGGCGGGGCGTTGCACACCCCCACCAACAGGTTAGATGACAGACGCCAGTAGGCGTCTCTGCCTGGTGCGTTCACGGACCTTCAGTAAACTGAACTCCAACAGCCGCACAGCCTAACGTAGAACGCTATTATATAATCTCCAGCGTGATTTGCGTTGGGTCCTGTGGGACCCGGCGGGACCCAATGCAGCCCTCTACTTCAGGGCTTTCAGTCCAGCGGGTCAGATTTACCCTCTGAGGTCAGAAACTAGATCAACTTTCCTTTAAGAAGGTTGTCCAATAGAAAGTGTTTTTAATAAACTAAATAAATGTAAAACGTGGGTAAAAAGTAATGTTCAAAATAAAATTATGAGGATAAATGTATGGATGTAGGAGCTGCATGAAGGCTGATGTCACATGTTGGATCTCCTGCCAGTTTTTCTAGTCCTGAGTAGAAAAGCGTCTCGGCAGCATCGAATGTTTAGATGCTGGTGCTTTCTGGTGAAAAACCGCCGCCGCGTTTGCGTGATCGGCAGACAGAGACCACACGGTGAAGCGGGAAGGCCGGCTGGGCCCCGTGAAGGTCACTGGCAGCCTCCTGGATGAAGTCTCCCTCCGTCCACCTCAGCGTGACGCTGATGGAAGCTCTTCAGAGAGCCTCAGTGTGGGAGGCAGAGAAATCTCCAGATCCCAGCAGACACGCAGACTCCCCCGCAGCTGCAGCCGCTTACGTCCTGCAGACGTCCAGCCCCTGCAGCCCCTGCAGCCCCTGCAGCCCCTGCAGCCCCTGCAGCCCCTGCAGCTCTGTCCTGCTCACGGGCCTTTCCCTCAAACATTAGCAGCACTCTCTGATTGGGCCTGACACACATTCTGGAGCTGCAGAGAACGCCATGCAGCGGCGTGACCACACCTTTCTCTGTTTACCAGACCTTCAGTGAGAAAGCTCAGCAGCACCAAAAGACGGCGAGCATCTGTGAGCAGCGGCTGGATTCTCATCCAAACACGCTGTAGAGGATGAGGAGCGGAAACACAGCAGACCTGTGATGCTGAAGGTTTGACTGAGAAGCTCCAGGTTGCCACGGTGATGACAGTTTGGTGTGAAGTGAAAGTAGCAGGTAGATCCACCTGCTGGTGAACACCTGGATCAGGTGAGGTGGAGCTAAAACTGCTGAGCACAGTCCTAACAGGGTCAGTATGACCCAGGGGGAGCTCTGGCCAGACAGAACCACAAGCAGGCAGATGACCACCACACGCCATCCCTGACCCACAAGCAGGGTCGGACCAGAAGAACCGGGTCGTCTTGTTTGGATCACAAACACCAGTCTGACCACCAAGTTGATGTTTTGTTGTCCTGGACTTGGATGTGAACCACAGGAACCAAACCGAAGCGGATCACTAAACACGACACGAGCTCTGGGTCCACACGCCGAGGTTCTGGCCTCGTATGGGTAAACGTACAGGAACCAAGCCAGACAAACCTCAAACCAGCAGAACCAGAAGGTGAAGGCAGACTTACGATGGTGAACTTCATGACTTTCAGGATCCAGATGGTTAACGCCAGGTTGATGAGGATCAGGAACATCAGCAGCAGGACGAAGAAGTAAAGGCAGCGCTTCCTCCAGCCGTGGATTCCCACTTTGTACACGTGAGGTTTCTCTGAACTCTGGACATGGCTCCTATGAGGACACGCCTCCTGGGTCATCTGAGGACAGACAGAGGAGGTTATAGCACCGTTAGAAGTGTCTGAGGACCGCGGTGGCTTTCCTGGCTCCTGCTGGTCCGTGCAGCAGGAATGCGACGCTGCAGGGCAGCAAGCGTGCGCTCTGCTGGGGGGGGCGTTGAGCCCTCCCCTCTCTAAAACAACAGCGCTTCAGCCTGCAGACGTTCCAGCAGCAACATTATTCTGACGTGACCTTCACACGCCGGGAAGGAGGCCTCCGCCGTCTCCTGGAGGGAGCGGCACTTCTGCAGAGCTTCAGAGGTTAGAAAGCATCAAGATTCCCCCCACATCCCCCGACCCCCCCACACAGCCTCTGTGTTGAGCCACTGACCGGCCACTCCGTTCTGGCACAATGACAGGCAGTTTAGTTAGCAATCGCATTGACTGATTACCCCATAAGTGGTCTATAACTCCATTATAGCCCCTCTGCCCCATTGATGTGCTGATAGTAATGATTAATGATGATTCTAATTGTCTGGCTGTGAGGACCAGAGCAGCATTGTTCACTTCTGCCGCCGTAACAACGGCCTAATAACTCCCTGCAAAAATACTATTTACTGTCCGCCGGGCTTTGGGCCGCGAGCCTCACAGCGGCAGAGCCCGCTACCTTAGACAAGCCCGAGCCCCGCCCCCTGAGTGGAGCAGGGCGGCGCGCTGCTGGAGGTACCCCAACCTCGCCGACGGAGGACGTTGTGCCTCAGGAACCGGTGTTTAAAGAACGAATCTTCCAATGAGGAAACTCTTCTGCTGTAGGCCGGAACATTCTGTTCTCAGATGAGGTGATTCCATCTGTGAACTCCAACAGGCGTGCACGTGAAGATGTGAGGCGTGCACGTGAAGATGTGAGGCGTGCACGTGAAGATGTGAGGCGTGCACGTGAAGATGTGAGGCGTGAACGTGAAGATGTGAGGCGTGCACGTGAAGATGTGAGGCGTGCACGTGAAGATGTGAGGCGTGCACGTGAAGATGTGAGGCGTGCACGTGAAGATGTGAGGCGTGCACGTGAAGATGTGAGGCCGCACACACATCAGTCAGTCAGAGACTGGGTTTCTCCTGCGTTTGTCAACTGCCATCAAAGACCTTCAATGGGGGGGGGTCCTGCAACACAAACATGCTAAAAGTGATTAGAGACACTTTGAAACCAGTCAGGAACCTGCAGAACCAAAACAGAACCTGTTTTAGAGTCAGACGTCTCTTTTCATGACTCGAATGAGCCACTCCACTGAAAAGTGACTTTAGTGTTTCAGCAGCTTTTCAAAGACAGCTGCTGCTTCCGTCAGCCACACGTTGTCGGTCTGTCGGTTGGTTGTCGGTCGGTTGATTGCTGGTTGATTGATTGCTGGTTGGTCGGTTGTCTGTCGGTTGGGTGGGGGTGCATCCACATGCATTCTCCAGAACCAGGGGTTCTGCAGCAGAGACCCGGTCTGGAGACTGGATCACACATCTGCAGTGACAGATAATTGCTGCAGCTTCAGGGATTTCTGCCGCCTCTCCGTGCACGCGCAGACTACTGATGGCGTTCCAATAATGGCGGCAAACCGACTGAGAAACAGAATGGGGGGGCTGGTTGGAGGCTAAGTAATGGCCACTCTCACGAGAGTGCAGGTGTGTGAGTTAAGAAAATGGAGCTGAAGAGCCGGGGAGGAGGAAAATAAGTGGCAAATTGGAGGCAAATCAAATCATTGGCCTTTGGGCTGATCCCCCCCCCCCAACCCCACCCCCCCACTGGTGCTGCTTGCTCAGCCAAGTCTTCATTCAGGAAGCCTGAAGAAAACCCAGCGGTCCACAAACAAAGTCTGTCTCTGATTAGACAGAAATGGGCTTTTACAAAATGTTATTGGTCACTCCTGCTGCCAAACAGACTGCAGCCCCCCCATTAGAGCCCTTATGGACCCCACGGGGGCCCGCTGGGAGCTGCAACCCCCCCAAACACAGACACACAGAACAGCAGCAGCTGATGCAGCAAATGAAGTTGTAACTGCAAATCTGTGAACGTTTCAATCGCTTTGTGCTCTCCAGATACGATGAAGACGGCTGTGATGAAGACCTCGGCTCCTGTCAGCCGTCCAGAGGAGGACCGCTTTCCTGATGGCTTCCATCCAGCAGCAGCTTCCTTTGCCTTTCACTGCTCCATTAACGGGCAGTGAAGTCCTGACGGCTGCAGGACCCCGCCCAGCGGCGTGCGCCCCGCCCCCCCGACAGGACAGGTTGGGCGTCTCCAACACATCAGACGCTGCTGGCATAGGAACGTCTGTCTGTGCCTCTAAGAGAACAAAAGTCACAGTTTGGAAGCAACTTTTTTAAACTCTACGTTAAAAACAGGAAGTCTGCTGTCAGAATCTTTTTCTGTTCTACTCAAACACATTTTTGTGTTTGTGACACAAACGTTTTCAGTCGCGTTGTCTCCAATCAGAGGTCTCCCTCTCTTTATTTGTGCGTTCCTGATTCCAATTCCAGCCTGAACAGCCAATCACAGCCAGGAGGGTTGATGCTGATTGGTTTGGTTCTATCCAATCAACGTGCTTGAAGGCAGACGTGGGCTGTGTCTGAATTCCTATACAGAGCACTGCACATTCTGCAGAGCTGGGAAATATAGACCACAATGCATCTGAACAATTTTCACCAAAAAATGTCAGTTTTTTAAATAAAGATAGTCAAGAAAATAGTCCCCCACCATGGAGGAGTCAGGGATTCAGGAAGGAGTTCGGACACACCTACAGACGGTGTACTGGTTCTGTTCCACAGGATTCTGCAGACATTAACCAGTTTGTCTCTGAGCAGAACCCAGCCATTATCTCCATTAAACCAGGAATCCACCCTTTATTGATTTGCCTTTTGCAGAGACAGACTTCTCTGAACCAATGTGTCCAGATGGAGTTTGTGTTTATCTGCTCTTCCTGTTTGTGCTCAGCCGCCTCAGCGTTTCCGTCCCAACAGGCTTCATCCTGTCCTCTGCAGCACCCTCGGCCTGCTGGACGGAGCCGCAGAGGAGGGTTCTCCAGAACCTACTCAGTCCGAGTATTTCAGCGTCTGCAGGTTTGAATGTCTGAGTGGGCGGAGCTAAAACGTTGATGTCGTGGCCCTAAATGCATCAAACAAAGTTCCAGACGTAAAAATACAGAGTGAACAGTAACCGGTGAGACTCACCTGCTCTGTTTCGGATTACATTTGCTTTTGTGTGGATAAAGTAACAAACTGGAGACAGTTTCAAGTGATCCGAGTGAGGAAGAGCGCAGTCAGAGCTGGGGGGGGGGGAGCATCCAGCAAAGCCAGGACTGCTTTAGGGAAAGGTATCCACACTGCAGAGGAGCAGCGCTGACACACCCTCCAGACAGGTCTGGGGGGGGGGCATAAGGGTAATCACGGACTATAAGAGGAAACCCCCCCACCCCCAGTGGACTCTCCTACACTGGCTGAGGACTAAAACCTCCTCTATGCCCGTTTTGACAGGGAAAACACAGATCCCATCTTGCCCCCCCACCTCACTGACAGTGCCCCCGTCCTGAGCACACGCGAGGTGAGGCGTGTTCTGCTAAACGTCCCACCAGGAAAGCAGCCGGGTCCTGAAGGGGTGTGCAGCCATCTCCCCAGCACGGGCCCCCACCAAAGCCCCCGTTCCTGAGCAATCAAACGCCCCTAAATGACCACAGACCTTCTGCTCCTGACTCACAACAGCTGATTACAGAAACCCTCAAATGTTACTTCAATCTTCATTTTCCTGTCCCCCTCCCTCAGGAAAGCGCTGCAGGAACATGTTTAACACCAAAACTCCGTTTTCATCGGAGCGGGTCTCTGCAGAACCTTTTCTGTCCTCATGAATGCAGAAGTGGTGGAGTGGAGTCGGTCTCAAACGTCTCGTGAACTCTCACACACCTGCTGTGGTAAATGGAGCCGTTTTTATGGATATCTGGTAAAACTGCAGCGTCTCTATGGTTCCCTCCCCATCGCCCCTCCGGCGCCTCGCCGCCGCAGACCAGCAGGAACCTCCTCTGGGTGACTTTCAGATTCTCTGACCGCGTCGGCAGAAAAGCAGATGTTTGCGAAGCCTGATCTGATTGGAGGTTTGTCAGATGAAGGGGGAGGAGCGGCGGAGGAACACGGCGTCCTGCGGGATCAGAGACGTGACGGGTCAGCACCGGCGGCTGCCTCCATCCCACCAGGGACGCGCAGACTTTTAGATTGCCTGTCTCTTTGGCTGCCTGTTTCTCCTCCGTCGCCCCCCCCACATCTTAATCATTGCTGTGTCATGAACCATAAACATAATGCGCTTTGCAGGGAAGCAGCCCTGGGGGGGTCATGCTGAATTATAACAGCAATAACTGTTTGAGCGCCACTTCAGATGAACTTTTCACAGCTTGTTAGAGCCGGAGCCTCGAGCGCCGGCTCACCTGTGCGGACAGGTAAAGATTCTGAACAGCGTTTCTGATGCGCCAACATGGCGCCACGCAGCCTTTCTGCTTCAGTCTGCTGGACTCATGTTAAATGCGTGAACGATTGAATAGTTACGGTAATTCAGTAAGCAGTGCCTATGTAAAAACAAACACAGTAATTGATCATTTTGTTCATAGACGCCTCCAGTAGAAAGAGGGCGGTTTCTTTTAAACGCCAGGTTGACCGACAGACTTTTGGGAGAAACTTGGGGGCTTTTAGGAGATGTACGGTGTCTGATTTGATTCTTTTAGGAGATGTACGGTGTCTGATTTGATTCTTTTAGGAGATGTACGGTGTCTGATTTGATTCTTTTAGGAGATGTACGGTGTCTGATTTGATTCTTTTAACTCTGTTTCTCGAGCTTGTTTGAATCAAACTAGAGGGATTTGATCGAGTCAACATTTCAGATAAATCTGAACTGAATAAATATTTGAGCCTTTTCCATGTTTCGTTCATGACATCACGTTTGTCACTTGTTTATTTCTTCAGAAGATAAAATGTCTTTTTCAGCAAACGGATGTGTTTGAGTTTGAGCTAAATGAGCTTTAAACCCCCTGAAAGTCAATCAGAGTGAACCTTAGCTCTGCCTTGGCTCCAACAGCAGACCCCAGCTGACAGGAAGGTTGTTTGTTTGGCGCCGGGCTCGGGTTTCCGTTTACGGGGGAATATCAGGCGTCTTCTGCCGACCTCCTCCAGCGTCTGGATCTGCAGCTTTCTGCCGTCGTCTGCGGGGATTTCGGAGGAAAAGCTGGTGGATTTGCCGTCCTCTTTCCAGAAGCACAAGTTAAAAATCAGAATTTCTTTCAAGGCCAGGGAAAGCTTAGCAATAACATCTATGGGGGCGGGGCGGAGGCTTACTGGTGTTGGGGGGGTCTTTTCTCAGCAGGTGGATGAAAAGGAAAGATTTCTTTTGCTCCAATTAAAAGTCCAATTAAAGTTCTCTAAACATCTGAACCCCAAATCTATCAGCTCACACTCCTGCCTTTAAAGATTCCTGAGTGCTTGATGAAAACACCCATGATGCACTTTGTTCTGACCTTTCAGAGGCAAATCTTGGGTTTTCACAGAGAAAACAAAAACCTTCCTTCAAACTTTGACCCAAATCGATCAGACGTGTTAATGCAGACGAGGATTTTCTGTAGATTTCAGCACCGTCCCTTTCTCCCACATTCGGGGGGGGACACACAAAAAACCATCAGTTTTCCTACAAAAGCTTTAATGTAAAGAGACCTGCTGTTGGTAACCATGGTAACAAGTTAGACCTTTATAATTACGGGCTGACAGTGTTCATTCCATTAACTGCTGAAAGGAGAGAAGCTTTCAGGAAAAATCGACCAACATCAGGCGTCTGAGGGTCTTTTATCCAAAGAGCTTCACAGTCCTTTGGGTTCTTAACACATGGGGGGGCTCTGAAAGGAAACTGCCGACCCAGCAGAAGCAGCCAGTTTGGGCCCGACAGTCAGCTGTCCACAAACTACCGGGTGGGACGGGAGAGAAACGGGGTCAAAAGGAAAAAAGGTTCCTGACGGTAAACTAAGCTGCTGCTCTGAAGTTTCATGTTTGACAGCAATAATATCCAGAAAAAGGCAGATAATCCACAGGAAAGGGCCTGAGGCTCTGGGGCTGTTTTCAGTCTGACAGGGGCTAAAGCCTCTGTTCTCTGGTCCAAACCAGAAAGCCCATGTCAGGGAGCCATCTTTGAAGGAAAGACATGCCCCACCCCACCCCTCGTTACCCCACGCCCTGTTACCCCACACCCTGTTACCCCACACCCTGTTACCCCACATCCTGTTACCCCACACCCTGTTACCCCACGTCCTGTTACCCCACACCCTGTTACCCCACACCCTGTTACCCCACACCCTGTTACCCAACACCCTGTTACCCAACACCCTGTTACCCCACACCCTGTTACCCCACGTCCTGTTACCCCACATCTGATACCCCACACTCTGTTACCCCACATCCTGTTACCCCACGTCCTGTTACCCCACGTCCTGTTCCCCCACGTCCTGTTCCCCCACACCCTGTTACCCCACATCTGATACCCCACACCCTGTTACCCCACATCCTGTTACCCCACGTCCTGTTACCCCACATCTGTTACCCCACGTCCTGTTACCCCACGTCCTGTTACTCCACATCTGATACCCCACACCCTGTTACCCCACATCTGTTGCCCCACATCCTGTTACCCCACGTCCTGTTACCCCACATCCTGTTACCCCACATCCTGTTACCCCACGTCCTGTTACCCCACATCCTGTTACCCCACATCTGATACCCCACACCCTGTTACCCCACATCTGTTACCCCACATCCTGTTACCCCACACCCTGTTACCCCACGTCCTGTTACCCCACATCCTGTTACCCCACACACTGTTACCCCACGTCCTGTTACCCCATGTCCTGTTACCACACACCTTGTTACCCCACATCCTGTTACCCCACACCCTGTTACCCCACATCTGATACCCCACACCCTGTTACCCCACATCCTGTTACCCCACATCTGATACCCCACATCTGATACCCCACACCCTGTTACCCCACATCCTGTAACCCCATGTCCTGTTACCCCACATCCTGTTACCCCACACCCTGTTACCCCACGTCCTGTTACCCCACATCCTGTTCCCCCACACCCTGTTACCCCACATCCTGTTACCCCACGTCCTGTTACCCCACGTCCTGTTATCCCATGTCCTGTTACCCCACGTCCTGTTACCCCACACCCTGCTACCCCACGTCCTGTTACCCCACGTTCTGTTACCCCACGTCCTGTTACCCCGCACCCTGTTACCCCACATCTGTTACCCCACATCCTGTTACCCCACGTCCTGTTACTCCACGTCCTGTTACCCCACATCCTGTTACCCCACACCCTGTTACCCCACATCTGTTACCCCACGTCCTGTTACCCCACGTCCTGTTACCCCACACCCTGTTACCCCACATCCTGTTACCCCACGTCCTGCTACCCCACACCCTGTTACCCCACGTCCTGTTACCCCACACCCTGTTACCCCACATCCTGTTACCCCACATCTGTTACCCCGTCCTGTCACCCCACATCCTGTTACCCCACACCCTGTTACCCCACATCTGTTACCCCACATCCTGTTACCCCACGTCCTGTTACCCCATGTCCTGTTACCCCACATCCTGTTACCCCACACCCTGTTACCCCACATCTGTTACCCCACGTCCTGTTACCCCACACCCTGTTACCCCACGTCCTGTTACCCCACATCTGTTACCCCGTCCTGTCACCCCACATCCTGTTACCCCACACCCTGTTACCCCACATCTGTTACCCCACATCCTGTTACCCCACACCCTGTTACCCCACGTCCTGTTACCCCGCACCCTGTTACCCCACATCTGTTACCCCACATCTGTTACCCCACATCCTGTTACCCCACGTCCTGTTACCCCGCACCCTGTTACCCCACATCTGTTACCCCACATCCTGTTACCCCACACCCTGTTACCCCACATCTGTTACCCCACATCTGTTACCCCACATCCTGTTACCCCACGTCCTGTTACCCCACGTCCTGTTACCCCGCACCCTGTTACCCCACATCTGTTACCCCACACCCTGTTACCCCACGTCCTGTTACCCCACGTCCTGTTACCCCGCACCCTGTTACCCCACATCTGTTACCCCACATCCTGTTACCCCACACCCTGTTACCCCACACCCTGTTACCCCACGTCCTGTTACCCCGCATCCTGTTACCCC
This sequence comes from Oryzias curvinotus, assembly GCA_023969325.1. Classification (NCBI taxonomy): domain Eukaryota; kingdom Metazoa; phylum Chordata; class Actinopteri; order Beloniformes; family Adrianichthyidae; genus Oryzias; species Oryzias curvinotus. Next base: position 643,129 of record CM043719.1, read on the forward strand.
GCATCCTGTTACCCCACACCCTGTTACCCCACATCTGTTACACCACACCCTGAATTCATGTCTGACCTCATTAATGTGGTTTTTCACCCTCTCCAGGTTTTTCCACCTTTGTGCTCCACAGTCTGGACTGGGGCTGAAACCCGTCTCTGTTTCAGCTGATCTGACAGACACCTTTGGTTTGTTTAGACCTGATCTCTACAGAGGACGGACGGACGTGTCCTTGATGGATCCAGTGGTTTCAGATCCACCTTTCTCTTCAGTCTGAGACAACAGGACAAACTAATTCAGGTGTATGTCCATCCGTCCGTCCTCAGTCTCTCCCAGCAGTCCACCTCCCACGCCTCCAGTGTTCATCTGACCCTCTCTCTGACAGCAGACTTTGACACCAACGGTGACGGGGGCTTCCTGGAGCTCCCGCCCATCCTCGGAAAAGGATGCGGTTCAAGCGGGTTGAACTAGCTTAGACGGCTGGGCTGACAGCTCCTCAGCTGGTGGGTTATTAAGTCCGTCATGGAGGAGGAGCTCAGAGAGTAACAATCCTCCAAAATGTCTGAGTTCTCAGAAGGAGAAGAGCCGTTCCTCCACAGACGTGGATCGAGTTGAAGTTTCCAGGCTGAGCTGCTTTTGTCTGCATGTCTAAGAAGGGGGGGTTGTGTTTGTGTGTGTTATCTTTGTGTTGCGCCTCCACTTCATGACAAACACAGGGGAACATCGGCTGTGACTCCCGCTCAGCGGGACGGCGGAGGAAGGTCGACAGAGGGCTCCTCTCAGAGCTCTGGATCCATCATGGCCGCCTTTCCTCCCAGATGCATCACAACAATGGCATGTGATTATATGTGGGACAAAAACACTCCTTATTATTTCCTGGGGCGCAGAAGCGCGGCTGACTCTGTTTGACAATCATCTGAGGTATTTACTGCCTTCACCGGAGGAGCTGCTCGGCTGCAGCTGTCCATCTTCAGAGGCCCGCCGAGCGTTCATTGGTATGCACGCCGCCGCCTCGTTTGGGAGTCTGGCTCTATTTAGAACTACAATTTTTATGGTAAGTGCCGATCGGTCATGCTGTACCCTCTGAGGGACGTGATCTACCTACAAACCCCAGAGCAAGTCTGAGCAGAAGAACCCAGGCAGAGAAAAACCGGGAGCTCAAAGTTAAGAAAGGAGGAAGATGATGACGTCAGAAAGGAGGAAGAAAACAAGGATGGACTTTTTCCCCAAAGCTTCTTGGAGTTACAAATCTATCCATTTGTTGTTGTTTCTGTTAGTGACATGGCGGCAGACGTCAACGTTCAGAACTGGACGCCGTCAGCCAGAACCTGAGGTAGCCCCACCCACCTCGCTCCAGAAAAAAAAGGTTTTAACTGCCGAGTTCAGGTGTTTTAAGCTTGAATGAAAGTTGTTGCTTAGTTCTCTATCTTCAGTTTCAGGAAACCAGGATTCAGCAGATGGACACGTGGAGATCTCCGGCACCTCCTGGACGTTTGTTTGGCAGCTGACTCCTCCATCTACAGTGACGTGACCCCACAAAGCAGCAGACGGGGGGCGGAGCCATGGTTTTCAGAGGCAGGTGAGAAGTTTCACACCACAAAAAAAAGTTAATGTAACGACAAACCAAAACCTTTGAAAGACTTTCCAAAACGACACCACGATACAAAGACATTCAGAAACTCCTTTGAGGTGTAAACTGGAATGACTCCGCCTTAAACGGGTTCAGACTGGTTCCTAGCTCTGTCCTCTGAAATTCCCACAATTCCCTCTGTTCGGGGCAGCGACTCGTTAAAAATGTCTGTTTGTGGTAATCTGCATTTGTCAATGATTTTGTGAGACTAAAAGCTGTTTCTGTCAACACGGCGGGATGAAAGTGTCGCCGGGGAACGTGTGCAGCAGAACACGCTTGTAAGGAACCGCTGCGCTGCCGGGCGCCAGACACAGGTTCAGCGGCGGTCTGCGGATCTCCAGCGGTTCCTGTTCTTTGGACTGTCACAGGAACACCAGAACCTCTCTGTTTTGTGATGCTCTGAGAACAATCAGAGGAAAGAAAAACAGAGAAAAGATCGCTCAGACTTGATCCAGACTTGATCTTGGTCTGTCCTGCCGATTTGACTCATGGAGAACATGAAGGGCCGTCCAGTAGATCCACTCATGAAAGTTCCACTGCGATCGTCTTCTCATGTGTCGTTTTCTAGGACGTCCTTTCTGCAGGAGTTCTTTCAAATCCACCTCTGAGTTATGGGCGGGACTGTTGCCGTGGAGTAAGCCTGCCCCCATTTCCTGTCAGCCATCTCTTTACAGTCTCTCCTGCTAGCTAACAGCCCCTCATACCCCCTCCCTAACATTAGCGGTGTAACAAAAACAGCAGCAGTATCAGAACCATCCATCCGTCCAGTTCTGATCCATATTCCGGCTCAGACCAGGAAACAAAGACCTTCATGAATCTGTTGGTCTGACAGTGGATGAGCAGAAAGGGGCGGAGCACAGACATAGCCCCGCCCACTGTAGCTCATCTGCTCATGATTCACAGCAATTTGTGTTCAAACCACCATTTATATCGGGGGGGGGCTTTTAACACAGAGCAAAAAGGGAAAGGTCCAGCAGATCTTTGTGATCTGGGTTTGATTCTGGTTCAGTGAATTTCTGGATGAGACTCTGAAGAAGGAGGTAGACGGATCCTGTCTCCCATCGCTCCTCCTTTTTCCTCCTCTGCCTTTGCTCAAACTCATTTTAATCAGCGTCCTCGCCCACACCTCCACCTGTCCGTCTGTCTGCAGGAGAGGAGACTGCCACAATCAAATCTGGAGAAAAATACCAAGAACGTCTCATTTTGTCATCACACGCACAAGAACCCTGCATCAGAATTCGCCTCCGAATTTTCAACCGTTGTTTCAGGGCCATCGGTGTCAGAAGAAGTCCAGATTAGGTCCAGAGTACGACCCGTTTCCCATCGCTCACTTTTCTGTAGAAACTGTTCTCCTGCAGTGATGTCAGTAAACTGATGGTCTCACAGAAAGCTGTTACTTTAGAGAAAAGCTGAAATGGTTCACCTGCTTCCACAGCAGCACGGTTTGGACCCCCCCCTGCTCCGTCGTTCAGAGGCAGGTCAAAGAGGTTCTGCACAGGTTCAGGTCTGAGAGAGTTCTCTGGTTTCATTCAGGAGGGTTTCTGCTAAAAAGATCCTCCCTAAAAACAAAATCATGTCAATGAATCTGAATCCAGCATTCAACCTGCATCTTCTGGTCAGAACCATCAAACCAATCCCATAAACATCCGTGTTTTCTGCAGAACCAGCAGCCGCTGGGATGGAGGCTGATGGAACCACCATGGCCTCCTGCTTCCTGCTTCCAGCTCCTCCTCCTTCACGTGGAAGAATTCATCTGGTTTGAATGGAACCCCCCCCACCCCGACCAAAGAGCTTTACCCCCACCTTAAATATTACTCCCCCCGTAAGACGAGACAAGGCCTCCACCCTCCACCACCCACATGCCCCCACAAGAATTCAACTCCCCCCTGCATGGGGGCCGGTTGGATATTTGGAGCTCGGACTGTTCCCGATATAACTGAGTGGAGCGGCAGCTGCTGCACGTCTGCTTGATGGGGGCGGGGCTAAGGAGCAGACAGGAAGTCCCGACGCCTGTTTGGGACGGAACCAGGGTTTCTCATTGCTTCAAACTGGAAAAACTTTATCGTCCACATCATGAAGTCTTTGTTGATAAGCTGAACACTAAAAGGGTCAATTTGCTGGACTCCAATATGAGGGCGGAGTCTGGCCTGGTCGCGCCCTGGCAGGTCATCTCCATTGAAGATCATCCAGGGACATATGGGGTTGTGAAGTGAGCACGTCTCTGCCTGAATGTGAAGCAGTCTGGTCAAACACCTCCGTTCACAGAAGATTCTCTGAAGACTCAATGCAACCATTACACACAATCTAGACACTATTGTGGCAACATAAACAGACAAAGACCCATCGACTGTGTGGGACAGCCGGGTCGAGTCCAGAGAAAATGGTTTATTCCGGCTCGAACCAAATGAAGTCAATGCAGTCGCCATTTTTCTGTATTGCAGAAGACTGGCGACTGACGTTGGAGCCAGAAGACATCGGTGGGCAACATTTCTATGGCAACCACTGTTGCCAATCCGTAGTGAGCTAGTTGGAAGGCCACACCCCTACTTCTGAAAGTGGGCTCAAAGAATCTGTCAATCAAATGTTCAAGGTGGATGTGACATTTGTCTTTCCATCAGGTCTAGCATGAATGTGATGACGCTTCTGAAATGAGCTCCTTGCAGCCTCAGGAGCTGAGGTTTAATGCAACAACAACCACTCAGAGAAATGTTTTGGGTCCAGTCGTGTCCCACGTCTGCAGGTGGAGATGCTGAGGTTCACAGAGCATCCAGCTCTATCCACCCATTTCAGCCATAGAACACAGGAACGCCATCATACAAAACGCAACTGTGGCCCAACTAAAGGAATCTATGACCCAAGAACCCCCGTCCACATCCACAGAACCCATCCGGTGTCCCTGAATCTGGGCCACATGGGAACCACGGTGGCGTCCAGATCAGGGGGCCGCCAAACACCTCCACCTCCATCATAGCTGGTACTCCAGCTACCTCATGCAGTAGAGCTACACCACAGTTAGGATGGAGTTAGGGAGGAAACATTTTCACCTGCTTTTGTTCTTTGGGTGGGTCACCAATGGCATCTGTGAACTTTCTGCTGGATATTAGAGAATGAACAGACGCTCATCTGTGTGCTGATGATGGAGGGATCTCTACCAATGCAGAAGGTCACGTTCTTCAGCTCCGGTTTAATAAAGACTCAGATGTTTCTCCTAAAGACCTTCTGAGGAATAAAACCTAAACATCGAAGCTGAGAGTTGAGATATCTGGGCGTCAAATGGACTCTGCAGTCATCAGAAGTACAGAACTTTAAAGATGTAAATGTCTTCCATCAGGAGGTTCAGGAGGAACTGAGCGTTTCTTTGCTCTCAGAAGTCCATCCAGCTGGTCTCTGGAGGAACGGCTGTGAATTCTCTAAACTACAGTTGAAGAACTTCAAGATTTCCAAACATGTACCTGTTAACATGTTAATGCTGGATGACGTTAACACAGGCTGTAGAGTGTTAATACTTTCAAAAACTGTCAGTTAGCTCCTCCTCCACCTGGTGGATCATACCATGTAGACCAGGGGTCGGCAACCTGTGGCTCTTTGTGGTTTTCTAAAATAACCACTACGCTGTGGCGCCTTCAAAGCTGTTGGGATGTGCCAGCGAGCAGAAGGAGGAAAGCAGCGTGAACGCGCGGAGGGGCCGTGTCTGCGGCCAGAGTTCTTATTATGGGATGGAAAGTTCTTCTAAAGAGACAGTACATGTTAAATGAGAGGGTCAGAAGCAGGCGAGCCGCTCGTCCCCTGTGCTGACGACTACGGTCAGCAAGCAGTAAACAGGAAAGGTTCATAACAACAATTAAAATAACAAAACCAGAAACTAAAGGGCTGAGGTTAGTCTGTTAGACTGTTAGAAAACAGTCTGTTTAATGACTCCTCTACACTAGGCCTGCACAATATACCGCAAATTTATCGTTATCGCAATATCAAGCAGTGCAATATCCATATCGCAAAAGTCAGAAAAAATCGCAATAAATGGTTACCTTAAATGTGCTAAAACAATCTTATGGCAGCTTGAAGCATTTAACTAATAAAATAAATTCATGTATGCATTTGACCAATTGGATTGACCCCATCACGTTGTTGACCAATCAGATGAGCCCTTTTATTTGAGATCTTTGCCTCCTACGTCGACAAGGGTCATTTGGAGTATAATTTTTAAACTGTTGCAGTGAAAGTGTAATGATGTGTTTGGTTGTTTTGCTATTTGTGTATATACCGTAAATTATATCGTTATTGCAACATTGATCACTCAAATCGCATATCGCAAGTTTAGCTCATATCATGCTGCCCTACTGGGCAGATTTGTCTGCTTTCAACAACTTTATCAGAATGACTCATATGTAACCAGGAATTAGCAAACAACACAGTCCCAAATGTGGTGAGACATCCCAGAATAAACACGCAGCTTTTGAAGCCTCAGTTCTACAGAAGCCCTGCATCAGCGCTTGTGTTGAGCTGTAGCTGTGAAGCAGGTTAACTGCAGCGTCTCCTGGCTGTGTCTGCGCCGTCCTTCAGCTTTGAGTTTTATCGCTGTTCAAATCCACGTTAAACAAGTTTCCACACAGCGTCACGCTCTTGTGTTTGATAACTTACTGCTGTCCCACAGCACGACCAGAACCATGTGCCAAGCTCCCCCCCAGGAGCCAGACAGCAGACCGTCCAAACGCTGCTTCTTGCTGCTTATTTATAGCGGCGCGTTCCCCAGGGGAAAAAGGGATTCAAAGCAAATGGGATTCCGGGAATGGCGACCAGCAGCAGCCCCCCCACAAGCACACAGAAGGAGAGAAGTTTACCCAGCATTCCCGCTCTGTCCTGGGGGGTTCTGGGATGGCAGCTGCAGGACTTTTCCTTCTTTTCTGCAGGAAGTTGAGCTTGGATTGTTTGAAGCAGCAATCAGAGCTCGGCCCACCTCCCCGCCCACCACAGCCACACTAACAATCACAGTTAATGAGCAGTCACAGCACCAAACTTACCATGATTTCCTTCTTTCTTCGTCCCCCCACTCTTTGCTGGAGTCCCCCCCCGCCGGCTGAGCTGCACTGAAAGTCGAGGCGGATAGAAATGAAGGTGAGCTGCTGCTGAGAAGCATGAGGCCTTCAGTGACCAGCCTAAAGTCAGGCAGACGCCTCGCTCGCGCCCTTCAGACTTGTTGGCCTGTCAGCTTTTCCGATGACACGCAGCTCCCGCCTCCTTAGGTCAAACGCTCGGGCAGGGAGGCGTTTCCTGGTGGCCCTCCTCCTTTCCTGCAGCAGCCCTGCCTTCCTGCAGATTCAGAGCACATGTGGGCTTTGGGTTTAAAGCCCAAAGGGGCGGGGCCTGTGTGTGTGTTATGTTGTCATGGCGATTCCTCTTCTCAGAGCTGCAGATTTAACATACGTTAAAAGGTTACGGTTGTCCTGTCGCGTGAAGAAAATGAAAGCTTTTCTCTCTGCTGCGGTTTTGTCCTCGCTCCTCCTAAATCAACCCAGACTTTAGGTTGTACTTTGTTGTTCAAAAGTAATCCATTTCTTTACAATGGAACCTTCTATCAACTCTGCAGTAATTGGATTACTGTTTTAGTTCCTTTAGTCATTGTACCTGCAGAAGTGGAACATTATCAAAAGTTCCTAGTTTTGCAATTTTATGAGAAACATTATGTTTTACTGTCTCGGTTAAACGTTTTTTATCTTTTTGGGGTGGGCTTTGGGCGGTGGGGGTGGGTACTGTTTGGTTCTCAAATTAGCTTTGTGTGAACTTTTCTGGATCTGATTCTTAAACTGTTGGACCTTTTGGGGTTCCACAGGGCTCTATTCTAGGACCCCTTGTTTTCTCTACTTCTTGTCCATTTTCAGAAATTAACGGACGCCACGTAAGCCTGAACCCTGGCTTTCTCCAAGTCCGTTAGTTTGTGGTAATAGCACTTCCAGGCCATAATTCCACGGTCACTTCCAAAAGAAATATATAATTAATACATTTTCAGTATTTCCAGTATCCAGTTGTTTTTTTGTTTAAATCACTTTTCCAGTGGACTGTTTGATGCGTGGAGCGGCGTGCTGTTATGGTAACAGCAGAACCGACACAGACCTCAACTGCAGCGCCAAAGGCAAGCGACATACGTGTTGATGAATGTGTGTATCATACAATCATTTGTTTTTATCCATTAAAATCAAAAATGAAAAACCCAAAAAATGATTTGGTTTTCCATTGTACGTATTAAATAGAAACTGGAGCAAAGGAATCATGGATGTTTAAATACACATTTTTATAAAACAGACGGGTCACCCTGAAGTAGACTGACTGCAGTCTTACTGTGAAAGCTGCTCTGCTCACGCTATCAGTCGTCTGTCAACAAAGGAACAGATACTGAAAGGATATTGTTTGCAACAGCAAAAGGAAACTCAGAGAACTAAAGCAGAGCGGTGATGTAGGACACCGGAACGTCTTTTTTAGGGGAGCATGATCACTTTTGAATCCACAGCCAGCAGCCAATCAGAAGTGAGTATTCCCCGTGGACCATGGTATCCATCCTGATAGTTTCCTGTTGATGATGGATATTTTTACCGATAACAGAGGTTGCTCTGTCACAGCATTACTGTCTGGATGGTAATGAGAAACAGCTTATTAGGATCTAATGACTGAAAAAAGCAGGTGATGGTGTTCGGTCCAAGCGGCTTCTACTGCTCCACAGTAGATCTGGACCCACATTTAGAACATTTCATGTCAGATTTGGGTTTTCAAAGGACCGTTGTTTTAAACCTGACTGGTAAATGAGCTTTGTGGTTAAGTCCAGGCAGTGGATGAAGGTGAAGCTGTTTTTACTGAAGCCACACTCATTCATCACATCTGGTCCAGACGGTGCTGGCCGTGTTCGGGTCAGAGCGTGAAAGAGCGATGCTGGCTTCCCTTCCTTCCCTAAAGTGCATGTCACCTGAACATAAACTGTATTTAAACTCTCATTCATCTGCTGATGCTGTCATTGTCAGTCATTCAGACAAACTAGCTTTTACAGAGGAAGCTTCTGCTCTGCAGCAGCTCCCAGAACGTTCCTCAGCTTCAGCTGTAATCCAGAAACATGAACACAGAGAACCTCAGACCTGCTCCTCAACCAGAACATAACAGCAGCAGGTTGAGAGACAACAACAGGACAGACGGCTGTAAGCTCTGAGCAAAAGCAGGATGTGATTAGGAACACGGACGAGTTTGAAGCCTGAGAGGAAATCTGACTCGTAATTTATGACACAAACGCTCAAAGTGACTGACAGCAGCAGAACAGAGTTTTCTTCTTAAGGCCTGATGATGAAAGTCTGTCTGAACAAAATCTCTACAGACCCGTACTGAGCTAAGCACCAGAAAATAGAAAAATAGAAAACCAAAGTAGGGAGAAGCTGGAGGAGCAGGGAGAAGCTGGAGGAGCAGGGAGAAGCTGGAGGAGCAGGAGAGAAAGCTGGAGGGAGGGCAGGGAGAAGCTGGAGGAGCAGGAGGAGCAGCGAGCTGGAGGAGCAGGGAGAAGCTGGAGGAGCAGGGAGAAGCAGGAGGAGCAGGCAGAAGATGGAGGAGCAGGGAGAAGCTGGAGGAGCAGGGAGAAGCAGGAGGAGCAGGGAGAAGCTGGAGGAGCAGGGAGAAGCTGGAGGAGCAGGGAGAAGCTGGAGGAGCAGGGAGAAGCTGGAGGAGCAGGGAGAAGCTGGAGGAGCAGGGAGAAGCAGGAGGAGCAGGGAGAAGCTGGAGGAGCAGGGAGAAGCTGGAGGAGCAGGGAGAAGCTGGTGGAGCAGGGAGAAGCTGGAGGAGCAGGGAGAAGCAGGAGGAGCAGGGAGAAGCTGGAGGAGCAGGGAGAAGCTGGAGGAGCAGGGAGAAGCAGGAGGAGCAGGGAGAAGCTGGTGGAGCAGGGAGAAGCTGGAGGAGCAGGGAGAAGCAGGAGGAGCAGGGAGAAGCTGGTGGAGCAGGGAGAAGCTGGTGGAGCAGGGAGAAGCAGGAGGAGCAGGGAGAAGCTGGAGGAGCAGGGAGAAGCTGGAGGAGCAGGGAGAAGCTGGTGGAGCAGGGAGAAGCAGGAGGAGCAGGGAGAAGCTGGAGGAGCAGGGAGAAGCTGGAGGAGCAGGGAGAAGCTGGAGGAGCAGGGAGAAGCAGGAGGAGCAGGGAGAAGCTGGAGGAGCAGGGAGAAGCTGGTGGAGCAGGGAGAAGCAGGGAGAAGCTGGAGGAGCAGGGAGAAGCAGGAGGAGCAGGCAGAAGATGGAGGAGCAGGGAGAAGCTGGAGGAGCAGGGAGAAGCAGGAGGAGCAGGGAGAAGCTGGAGGAGCAGGGAGAAGCAGGAGGAGCAGGGAGAAGCAGGAGGAGCAGGGAGAAGCTGGTGGAGCAGGGAGAAGCTGGTGGAGCAGGGAGAAGCTGGTGGAGCAGGGAGAAGCTGGAGGAGCAGGGAGAAGCTGGAGGAGCAGGGAGAAGCTGGAGGAGCAGGGAGAAGCAGGAGGAGCAGGGAGAAGCTGGTGGAGCAGGGAGAAGCTGGAGGAGCAGGGAGAAGCTGGAGGAGCAGGGAGAAGCTGGAGGATACCTCACAGATTTCATTTTTAGAAGGTGACTCCTGCAGTAAAGGAGGGAACCCTGAACACAGAAAACCGGACCTCCATCCTCATGCCTGTGAGGAGCAGAGGGGTGGAGGCTCTGAAAGGAGCAGGAAGCTTGAGCCTCAGATTCTCCCAGAGGAATGGGATGGACGACCGTGTGGATCAGTGTCTGCAGAGGAGCTCATGTCAGTTTAAATATGTGAGGACTCCCTCTGCACCTCCTGTGCATTCAGCCGTGTGACTGACAAACACTGAGGTCAACTGCTGCTTTTAGGACTTTGGAGGGCCTCCTTGTGGTTGTTTTGGAGCAGAAAGCTGCATAGCATCAGTAAATGAGAGTCCTGGTGCACGTGCCCCCCCCACACTCAGCATAAGAGCTGGAGCTATTTAAGGAATGCAAATTCCTCCTCTCCACTTTAATGTTTGCGGCCTGACAGCGAGGGAGGAAAAAGCCTGGCAAAGCTCCTCTGACAAAGCTCCACTTTCTTGGCTCTGGCCTCCTCTTCCTCCCTTCACGCCTCCTCTTCCTCCCTTCACGGCCACACTCATCCCATTCTCTCTGCCTGCTTGTTGGCCCCTTCTTTGTAGGTTACTTTGTGCTTTGATGTTACATCCAACTGCTCCACCAACAGTGCCTTTGATAAAAGAGGAAGGTGCTTCTTCATAAAAGGAGGGTAAAAATCTTTTAAAACGCAGCAGAAGCAGCTTTAAATCCAACCCCCCCACCCCCACCCACAGTTATTACAGCCTGCTCCACGTCTGTGTGATGAACTCAGAGCAGAAGACGAAGAACAACGGGAAGCATTATCCAACAGGCGGTCCTGAATGTTAAACGGGCAGCTGGGATGGAGGCCACAGACTCAGGGGGTGGGGGCTCTCTCTGTCCCTGAGCGGCGCCCGCTGCTCCACTTCCTGCTGTGTTCACCAATGAAAAAAGGGAGGAGCCTTCAACAAACTCCAGGTGAGGAGGAACGAGGAGGACAGGGAGGAGAAAGGCCTTCACTCAAGCCAGAGCGGTCATGGTTAGAGTGTGAGCTCTGAAAGTACGACCCACGCCACAGAATCCATCCCATAGTGCTTCAGACCCCAACACCACCGGTGTGAGTGCAGGACAAACGCTGAAGAAACTTCTGCTAAACTAACGTTCTGAATATTTATCCCATCATCAGAGAAACGCCCCCCCCTCTTTGAAAGCTCACCTGAACTGTGGTGCAGACAAATTAAGTGAACCCCGGTCCGCCTGTTTAGTGAACCGTAGCATGAAACTGAAGACGCAAGTCTTACATCCAGGACTACAGTTCCCAGCATGCCCTCTGCTCCTCCCTTCTTAAGAAAAGCCAAAGAAATAACTATTTACAAAAAATAGGAGCTTGCTGCTTCAGAGAGAGCAAGGCCAGCACGACCAACCTGAGCTTCACACTCAACACCACAGGCTCCTCCCCCTTACCTATCATCACAGGTAAAGCTATTGCTGTCTAAAGATCACTGACTAGCTAACAGACAGGCCACAGTTTGTCCCACTGGGCTGCGTCCTGTCTGACGTGGTGCTGAGTGCCCCCCCAGGGCTCTCTGCTTTCAATTCAATTCAATTCAATTTTATTTGTATAGCCCAAAATCACAACAACAGTCGTCTCGATGGGCTTTGAAGTAAAACATGAACTCAAAAGGATCATGATACAAAGAGTCAATAGGAAAATACTAAAATAAACTAACAAACTGACTAAGCTATAACTGGCAGTCCAGGATGCTGAGACCTTCTAGCAGTCTGGGGGGGCCAGCACCTTGTTCTCCTCTGTGGTCTGCTGGGAGGGGGGCAGCATTGCAGTCAGTGACACCAACAGACTGAACAGCTGATAGGAAGGCGGGTTCTGTCATTGGCTGCAAACAGTGATGAAGAGGAGGTCACTGAAGAAGATCGTATCCATCATGGACAACCCAGACCGTCCCCTCCCCCCGGTTCTGGACAAACAGTGGAGCTCCTTCTCCAGGAGGCTCAGACAGCTCCGCTCCAGAACCACCAGATAGCGGAAATCCTTCCTACCAAACACAACAACCCTGTACAACGACTCACAGGGTAACACAAGACTTTTACACATTGTTACCTGTAAATAGTCTCTAAATTATACCACCTTATCTGTTCACATTCATGTTACATTTTTTGTTTTTTTATATTCTATTTTCTCTAATGTCTTCTATTCTTTTCTTATTGTTAGGGTAACAAACACATTTCCCACGTGTGGGATGAATAAAGTATTTCTGATTCTAAAGGGCGCTCACATTCATGAAATATTTAATGATACTTTCTAAAAGTATCACGATATCTGGAAGCGTCATTACCCCGGGGGGTCTGATGAGGGGTTATCTCCCCGCACAGGCCGGTGGCCTTCAGATTTTAAAAATATCTTGTTAATCTTAGTCTTTTCTGCAGCGCTGACATGCTGCTGTCCCATGGTAATTACAGGCTCATTATCAGCTCTGTGGACTGGACAGAGAACGCCGGCCCGGCGCCGTGCCGCGCCCCGTCCCATCAGCTGCGTCTCACTTTGACACCAACAGCATCTGCATCTTTAGCCCACAGCACACAAGACGCTTCAACTGTTCAGCGGTGACACAATGGCCACTCTTTCACAACGAGCACAGCAGCACTCCCACGATGCTGACGGCGAGACGTTTGTCCACAGCCTCAGTGGTCGTCTGTGCCTGTGAGAAGGTCGACGCTGCATCTGAATGGAAAAACATGAAACTGGAACTCGCCACCAAACAAACTCACCAAGTTTCAGCTCAACTTTCCCGTTTGCTCAGCGTCCAGGTTCCTCTCAGATGGAGGTCTGTGAGTCCAAACCTGGCTCCAACACGCTCTGAAAAGCTGCTAAAGCAGAACTGAATCAAAGTACTGACTTTAGCATTCACTCCAGTTCTGAACACATGTTCCAGCTGATCTGACAGCAGCAGGACTACTTCCTGTGAAGGAGGAGCATCTCCTAAAACTCAGCGCCTCCTCAGGCGTCTCCAGCTACAAACACCTTCTAACATTATTCTACACACAAATGCAATAGGACATAATGCTGTTTGATGACTGACGTTTCTGTAAATGAAGTTTGCTCATTAATATTGTCTGCATCTTTTGAATGTTTATTTCAGTGCTGGAGAATCTGCTGCTGGAGGACGGAGCGTTTCTGCTACACAAAGCCTCACATGCACACGCACATGCACACACACGCACATACCCAAACCCAAACCCACACACACACACACACACACACCCACATGCACACACAGGAGGGTTGCTGTTTGTATTAAGGCATCATGGGAATCTTCCTTAAGGCAGGAAAATCTGCAGCCAGAACTGCTCAGGCACAGAGTCTGGTCCATGTCTCATCTGTCACTGTGTGTGTGTGTGTGTGTGTACACACATGGGTGTGCACGTTTCAAAACAGCCAATTACAGGTGCACAGCAGTCTGACTGCAGCAGGGTTTGGGAGCTGGACCGCATACAGAAACTCATCCTGACTGAGCCAGAACCTGGAGGTTCTCCTGGTCTCTGGCTGCAGCTCCAACTCTGCTCTCATGTTAGTAGGAACCAAAACCCTTTCAAACACTAATGAAGCTCTAGTTTCAGTGAAGTCTGGGCAGCATGTTTTAAACATGAGAAGATCTCCTCGGCTTCAGGAGACCAGCAGGCTGTGAGCCTGCAGACAGGTGGAGCTGCTGTCAGCAGTAATTCACACTGCATCTTCCTGGCTGCCTTTGTGCGGCACGTCCACATTCTACATCTACAGCAGCCTTTCCACTCATTTTCTTTTCTTTGCGTGTTTGGATGTTTTCTGTTTCTGTGGAGAACTTTGAACTGCATGTGGGAGCGGTTCAGAGTCCCCTTCTTCTTCAGGATTCCTCTAAGCTCACTTCTGAGAGCATCTTCCTGTCTGTGAAGTCTGCTTTTGGTTGTTAACATGGCAGAAACGGGCTCCATAGTTCGGTTGGGTTCTGTCAGACTACAGAACCTCCTGCAGGTACGGCTCAAAGCAGCACCAACAGGAGAACCAGTCCGTCCCAAAGAGGTGGAACCTCCTGTGGGTCTCGAACCGAATTTCCAAACGGACCTTCTTGAGTAACGTTGCAGCGGTTTGGAGCACCCCCCATCAGAACCAAAGAACTGCTGTTTGGACCAGAGCCCGTTCAGAATGTCCTGCAGGTAATCCAGAGTTCCTGGAACATTCCATGTTGTTGGTTCTTGTTCTGCCCTAAATCCTCAGGTTCAGTTTAATCTACAGACCGTAAAACAACGGACGGACGGGTGGGGGTGTGACGTCACCAACGACAACGCCTTCCCTGCGGCTCTCGCCAAATGAGGCCGGATCCCTCAACATTCCGTCCTGATACGGGCGCCGCCCTGTTGAAACCAGGTGATTGGTCCGAGTCGCTCTGAGTCTCTATCGTATCTATGGCAACGACTGTCAAACAGGAGTGAGCTAACAGTGAGCCCCCACCTCTTTCCACGCCTCTACCTCTTGAAGCTGCGTTTCCATTGACTATGAAGAGTTGCGATGATTAATTTGCGTCATTGAACAAACGTTTTTGCACTTGGAGGTTTTTGAGGCGCATGGCAATAGAAATATTTAGCAAATCTGCAATGGAAACACTTTAACTGATGAAACGCGTCACATGACCAACAACAGTTGTAACAGTTAACATCCATGTTCTTAACCCGCTGGGGCCTAAAGTTTGACTAAGACTCCTGGAAAAGTTCAGTGTTTTACCCATTTGTTCCAATCTTTTTATATTTCTGCAGGTTTGAAAAGAATTGGACGGATTCCCGTTGTGGAAGCAGCTTTTGCTGCTCTGTGTTTGTACTTCTGTAAAGCTGCTAACCTGTTTAAATAAATTCAGCATCAATGAAGTTGATCTGACATCATAAAGCTCTGCTGGGAGCTCATTGGTTTCATCACTGCGTCCTGTTCCAGCTTGCTGTTTATCCTAAATCCATACGTCTGTTTGTGCTGGAAATCATTAGCTCATACTCTGCACTCCGTATATGTAATAATTTACTTCCATCAGTCACAGGCTCAGCAGGGAAATGAGGAAAACGAAAACTGAAGTGGTTTCCGGTCTCTTCCAAGAGAAACCACGCTTCCCTGTTTCCATTCTACTTATCCTAAGGTTGTTTTTTTAGAGGATTCTGGGAGAAAGAATGAACCTAGATACCAGAAACCTACAGAAAGACAGAGAGGGTGATATCTGTAAAATGGTGTCAAAGGCCTGAAATGAGAACTCAATCAGGAAGTTGTACCTGCAGCCCAACCCACGGGAGACGTCCTTCCTGGTTATCCAGATAATCCTCCAGGATGCTGAGTGGAGGAACAGTTTCTGTTCTGTCACTCACTGCTTTCTTCATTTCCAAACTTTCTCAGAGCTGCTGACTCAGCTCCTAAAGTGGAATGAGCCGTCAGTTCAGCAGCTTCACCGCATCTTCATTTCCCCTTAATTAGGCGGTTTGAAAGTCACCTCAGCTCACAGCACAGTCTTGATTGGCAAAGTGTTGCGGGGCGGCGTGGGGCCCGCAGCTCGGGTCAGTCCACTTCAAAACAGATGGGCCATCAGGACAGAGCGGGTACTTCTGCTGACTTAATTATTCCCTCCTAACGAGCGCTCCGAAGCTAAACAGGAACACCGATGCAGAGCACCACAGAGTTTATGGGTTCAGCTCACAGAAACACAAGGAAGCTCCCCACAGAGGGAGGGGGAGCCGCTACAGAACGGCAGGGGCCTCTAAAGCGGCCTGGATAAAGTCGCCGCCTACTTTTTGATGACTAACGTAGGTTTCAATTAGCAACAAATTTGTTTTATCAGCTGTAATTTGGGTATTTTCCATCTTCATGGAGATACTTTTCACCATCCCCGTTTGTTTCCATCTTTAAGCTCCCCAACGTGTTCTTGATTCAGACTCAGAGACCCCCCAGCTCTGAACATGCTCCATGCTGAAACGCCTTCATGAAGGACTTCTATAATTAACTCCCAGCCTTCGTTAAGGTCGTGTTTCCTCTCAATCAGGCAGGTGCAACAACTCATTAAGGACCGTTAGCGTTCTCCCAAATGCTAAGTAGCTTCAATATTTAGACTTCTGCAAGTGTTTAAAATGCTAATTACAAACTAATGTGTTTTTTGGGAGAAGTTGACTCTTTTTGTACTTGAGCTGAAAGAACTGTGCATAATCCAGGTGGAAATGTAGAGTTTCCATCTTTCTTTGTGCTGCGGGGCTCAGAGACCCACTCTGTGAAGCAGGAACTGAGGGACAGACCTGGGCTGTGTCATTTCTCCTAGAAAGCAGTGATTGTGTTTCCGCTGGAGCACGGTGATGCAGATGATGGCTTGGCAGGCGGCACGCAGGCCCGTTCTGGTGAGCCGACACTTCAATGGAGAAGAATGGGACAGGAAAAATAGTGCAACGCTTAGTGCTGCTTGGCACCGCCGGTGCGGGTTCATTGAGTCAGAAACGAGGAGGCCGTCTTTGTGGGATTTGACTGTCGCTGCTGGATGACAGATGGCATTGTGGGAGCTCTGGGGGAAGCGCAGAGAATGAGATAAAGGGTATACGAATAAAAGTCTCCCAAACATGTGAAAGCACACAAAATACAGAGACATAAACTGCCAGTTTATGATGAAATATTCAGCAGCCAGCAGCAGAAAATGTCATTTTCAGGGAGTAGATCTGTTCGCGTCCACCCAAGCACTCACACCAGCTGTGTTTGAAAAGCTGCACTGATCTGGAAGAATCTTCTGGTGGCTGATGGAAAGCCCCCCAAAATCCGGCTTCAAACAGTCAATAGCTTGGTTTGAATGGTGACCTAACAGGACTCCACACAGCACGGAGGAAAGCTAAACACTTGGTTTACAGCAGGGATGCTGCAGATCCACCTGCCTGGTTTGTTTTCCACCAATCCCAATCGGCGGTTAAAGGGTTCCTACCCTCTGAACGCACTGGAAAACAAGCAGAAGTTCTGCTGAGAAGAAGAAGGATCCGTCATTCAGCTGAATGTCTATGAAGGCTCCAAACGACGGAAAGCTGGAGGCAAAGGGACCAACGTTCACAGAGAAACTTATCCAACCAGAACTGAACAGCAGGACACCTGGTGAGAACCGTGAAGCCATGCAGTAACTTTGACACACAGTACCTCCTCAACTGTTCACAGCATCGGCGTGAATCAGCTGATTGTGACGCCGAGCAAAGCAGCTTTGTGCCGCTGTGCATCACTTTACTAACGTTTGTGTTGCAGAACGCCACAAAGCTGCTTTTCTCCGCTTCAGTCAGCTGGAATGACGTTAACTGCGTACGGTAGTGGAAATAAAATCAACTCTCCAGTTACAGCTCCAGTGTAATGGGCTCAATTAAAGAATCCTATTTGTACAACTAAATGTTGAATCCTTCTCCAATCTCCTACAAAGTATTTAACGTCATGATCCTGAAGGAATCGTTCAGTCATCTGATCATCTGAGCGTGAAGCTACAAACCACACGCCTCTTTGAGCCCTCGGTGACAGACTTATGGTTGAGCTCATCACCAATGTAACATGAAGACCTTTGGGCCAGCACCCCCCAAACCCCCCACGTTTCACGTAGAAGCAGATTTTAGTGAACTGTAACAGATTCAGCCCGTCGGGTTTGAGGCATGAGCCAGCAGCTGAACCCCCCTTACAGCCTCAGCACGCTAACCTTTAACCTTAAAGCTCATCCTTACATTGATGACTGACTTTGCATTAAATGGTGGATTGCCTCTTCCGTTTGATAAGCCTGTTGGCTACCTGGTGCCGTGCACAGCGGCTCGTACACATGCTTCCAGCCTAACGGAGCTCCACGTTGGAACAGCATGCTGGAACCTAAAGAGGACAAACTCCAGTGAATCCCTGTAAAGGTGGAACAGTGATTCATGCCTGGATCTGGACCGGTTTATCATCTGTCTTTTGACTATTAGCTTGGCTTTTTCTAAAGCTTTGAGTCTGATGAACAGCCATTAGTCACTTCTGGATGGGTAAGGCATGATGGAGTAACGGCTGTCACTTTGGGCGATCTTCGCACATCGCACAATGATTACAAGGTTTGAGCAGCTTTTCCTGTTTCACTCATTACCGTCTTTCACCTTGAGGCCACAACTCATTTATTTACAGGCTTATGCTTGGGCTGAGACTTTGAACCGCTTCGAAGGCCCTAATTGCAGAGAAAGAGCTGCTTCCTGTGTCCTTGGACTGTTTTTTGGAAAAAAACAACAACAAAAGCGTATCGGTGACTCATCTTCTATTGGTTTTGTCATAAATGGACAACCTTGGCACATGACAAGGATTTTCTTTGTGCGTCTGTTTGCAGAAGTCAAACTTTGTTAAAGGGACGCCACAAAAGGTCACATCTGAGCGCACTCACATGCACATCCACTTACGAAGCACATTAAGCAGCAAAATGAGACACAGGACGCCTGATTGGCTGCTCCAACACACACACTACTTTGAATTCCAGTGGCTCCGTAAAGCCCCCAGAACTCTCTTTCATTCCTGTGTAAAAGCAAAGCCTGCAGAGTAATCCACCCACCCAGGATCTCCTCTGCCCCCATGCAAATGGAAATCCTTGTTCTACAAACGGCTTATTGAGCAGCTCACCGAGGAAGACATCGCCTCAGCACTTCCTGCAGGAGGAAAGTTAAACGAAAAGTTTATCTAAGGCCGAAGACGCCTCACCCCCCCTTCACACCACAGGAGACCCTAAATGAAGGACATGTTAAAGCAGCAAAGTCTGACATGGTCACATCTGAACCCAGACCAGCAGTGATTGGTTTTTGCACAAAGGGGTTGGAAAATGTCAGCTGATTCCAAGAAAACCCTTTGGGGGGCTTTAGAGACACTCATGACTTCCTCATAGCCTGGCCTGGGGGCGGGGGGCGAGGAAAGGGGCACACAGGTGACCTGCAGACATGTGACGGTGGTGGAGCGCTCAGTGAACCCGTGCAGAGCGCTGGCGGTCACGCACACGCCTCTACGTTCACGCTCGTAGTGAACACGTATACAACACGGGAGAGTGAAGCAGGTCAGACGTGCACACCACGTGCACGCAGCATTTGTGTGCGGTCAGTTAGCAGCCAGAACCTGCATCTTACTGACCGCTGGAGCGAGGACGCGTATGGGCAAATGCAACCACGGTTCCAGTCAGCGTTCTTTAGAGCCACTGAAGGCAAATGGGGAGGTAGGGGGTCTTAGGGGTTTGAGCCCCCCCTCTTGTCATAAACATGTGTATCCTATGATTATTTTGGGGCCAGAATGCCATTTTTTGGATGGTCCTCAAACGCACCGCCGCTGCCTATTGCCCGGGAGGCAGCTTCCATCGTCACATTTGACCTGGTCTGGCCCACAGGTGTGTACACACACACGCACCTGTACACACCTGTACACACCTTCATCACTGCTGTACTTTGCTGCTCCAGTGCAGAGGTGAGGCGTTGCTCACACATCCTCACTCAGGCACACCTGTACTTCTCTGCTGACAGTGGAAGAGGAACTTTCTGGACGCAGAACGCCCACAAACATCAACTGTTTCAGAGGAGCGACTGCATGGAGGGGCAGATGATGAGGGTGGAGGGCAGGGAGATGCAAGGAAGCAAAATGCTGGATGTTCTGCAGACACCTTTCATGTGCCTTTAACTGAATTTAGTTGGATTATTTTGGGGTTCTTTTAGACTAAAGTAGCGTTGGACTCACACATTTTGAATTCCTTCCTCTAAATTTGAACCATTCAACTAGGAATCACATCCAGAGGATCTTGGGTGGAAGAAGCTGCTCAGACGTGTTGCCGTGGTGTCACAGAAACTCAACGAATGCTCCTTTATCCTCCTCACTCCAGTCTGCAGGGATTCCTGGAAATCTCCATACACATCAGCCCGTTCAGCAGCAGGATGGAAACGCCCACACCTGCAGGCGCTGAATCACTGCATCAATTCCTGCAGACAGGCTGCAAACCCAAACCCTGTTCCCTCACCAGGATCCAATTCTGAGGGTTGTCCTGAGGGCTCTCTGCTGCAGCGGCCTGATCGCATCAGGAGCTGCTGCCTTCCAGCAGGAGAAGTGAAGGAGTCTCTTCTGGATGAGCGGTCAGTCCTGGAAAGTGGTGGGAACTGGACGCTGGGCTCAGAGAGAACTGCAGGGATCTCTGAGTCCACGATTGGGATCGGAAGGTTGAAGAGCAAACAGGAAGAAAATGACAGTAAAATGACCAAAATGTTGGTCAGAGGAAAGCTGTGGATGCTGCAGAGGAAGGTCAGGCTGCCATCACAGACCGACACGTCTGAATCTCAAATGAAACCTTTTTCCTGCTTCAATCTATGAGGGGGGTCGGACACCTTTACCCCTCAAGGAGCCATTTGGATCCGTTTCCCACAGAAAGTAAAAACACAGGGAGCAGCAGCAGCCTTTGGAACGCCGGTGTTTCCGGTCAACGGCCTCGTTTCACTGGCTTTCAAAGTTCCTGAAGTTCATTTTTTCTACCCTCTGTCACTGAATGGGTTCTGATGAGAAGTATTTCCATGGAGGCCACAAAACTGTCAAAGATGTCGTCAGTAACCAGTTCATCTGCTTCTCCAGTAGATTTTTGCCAACAAAACTTCTTTTCCTCATCTGGATCAGGACGCTTTGGGGCAAAAGCTGCGTGTTTATTCTGGGATGTCTCACCACATTTGGGACTGTGTTGTTTGCTAACTTCTGGTTACATATGAGTCATTCTGATAAAGTTGTTGAAAGCAGACAAATCTGCCCAGGAGTCATTAAACAGACTGTTTTCTTCAGGAACTTCCGTTTTTTCTCCAGATTCTCCATCGTTGTTCTGTCCGGGTCAGAACATTGTTGGGATTACACGCCGGCAGGAGTCGTGGCGGTGACGCAGGTCCATAGTCACACAGAAATTAGAAAATGGAAACCCAATACTCAGCCCTTTAGTTTCTGGTGTTGTTATTTTAATGATTGTTATGAACCTTTCCTGTTTACTGCTTGCTGACCGTAGTCGTCAGCACAGGGGACGAGCGGCTCGCTGGTCCCAACCTACTTCTAGTACAGACCATCTCCTTCAGTCTTACACATATTTACTCTGGGGGGGCTACAGGCTATTAATCTTAAAGTCAAGAAGGTCCCACTGGTGAGGATCCAACAGGTTGGTGTTTTCCCGCCTCATCTTTAAGACGTGGCATCTATAGAAAGTGACCTGAATGATGGAGGCATCAGCATCTTTTTCTGACCCCAGGCTCTCTGATCGGACCAAGAATCCGACACAGAAGAACTCACTGCTCAGTATCACAGCTCTGTGGGGGGGTGCATGTGCTGTTACACACACAAACGTTCCATTTAGACATGCAGATCCTCTCAAACATCCTGAGGAGCGTTAATGAAGAGGCTGTTTCTGTCCAACAGCAGCCTCATTACAAACATCCCTTAAACCCACAGCCTGGACCTGATCTGCTCAATAATTCAGCAGCTGCTCTGAAGGCCTGAGGAGCAGAAAGCAGCTCCAGCATCTGAATCCTCACCAGGACATGAAGACATCAGCAATCTATCAGGGAAATTCCTGTTCACACCATTCCTGAAAGGTTCCTCACTGGGTTTCGGCGCGTGGCGGTTTTTCTCTTCTCTGTTATTCCAACATCTGAAAGTCCATCACAGGTTGGGGGCCTAAAACTGAAACATGAGGGAGAAAAGATGATCTCTGGATGAGCTCCGTCAGCAGCAGAAGAACCATTCATGGCCTAGATGAAGATGCTCGTCTTCATCGTTCTGGTTAAAAGGAACGTTTGGGAACTCCTCCCCTAAATTCCTCGGTTCAGGCTGAAAGGAGGGTTCCAGCTCTGCTCTGCAGGACGCCCTCTGAATACGCTATGAAGCTGTGACACGATGTGACACGATGCTCCCCATCTAACATCCTTTGTTGGTAACTAAAACTAAACCTGAGGCTGGTGTGAGCAGAAAATCCATCGATTCTGGCATTTGATGAAGGAAGGAAAGCCTCAAACTGCTGATTTCTGTCATTCAGTTGAATCCTTTCCACAGAGTTTGTGGGAAGTCAACAGAAGTGCATGGCAGAGTGGAGCCGTGTGGTTGGAAATGACCCTAAAGAGGCCTTTGGACCAATCTAGAACTGATCCTAACCAACTCAACAAAGCTGCGGTGAAAGATGTTGGTCATGAGAAACAGAAAGTTTCTTCTGCAGGACGTTTAAAGCAACATTCAGAGTTGAAATCCTGTCCTGTTTGCTTTTGTCTGCACAGATAAAATCCCGTTAGAATTCAAATCCTTTCATTCCATAGTTTTCTTCATCTCTGGAGTAAAGGCCACTGTGATGGAGGAACATCCTCTGGGCTTTCTGTCTCCTCTGAAGCTCAGGCTGTGATGCTGTTTCAGCTGCTGATAACAAACCTTCACCTCAGAGGATTTTCACATTTTATCATTTAAACTGTGAATCAAACCTTGTTTTTGCATAATCATTAAATGGGAGCATCTGTTTGAATCAAACCCCCTTTCCTTCTTGGACACATGGAGCCTTCTTCCTGTTCTTCATCAGTTTTAAGTAACAGTAGCTGCATTTACACGGACTAAAGTCATCGTAATGAACGCCTGATCGGCAGAGAAATGCGTCATGGAAACACGCCGTTTGGAATACTCTGCCCGATCAGACTCATTTGGATCAACATCTCTTTCTGATAGAGAGGGGTGGTTATGCCGATTGTTGATCTGACCGTGGTGCATGTGAACAGTTACTTAGTACTGCTCTGGTTTACGTCACGCATAGACAGTGTGGAGGCTTTGAGCGCGAACAGGACCGACCGGCTGCTCCGCACGAGCTAACCGTGTCTCTGAGCAGAGCATCTGGACGCATAGCTCTGTGTTTGCAGGCGGGGGAGGTCTTTGTCTCTGGGTGAGCAGCCGGGCTCAGGAGAACCGTGACTCCCTATAGAACCGTGACTCCCGATAGAACCGTGCCTCCCGATAGAACCGTGACTCGATAGAACCGTGCCTCCTGATAGAACCGTGTCTCCCAATAGAACCGTGACTCCCGATAGAACCGTGACTCCCGATAGAACCGTGTCTCCCGATAGAACCGTGACTCCCTATAGAACCGTGTCTCCTGATAGAACCGTGTCTCCTGATAGAACCGTTTCTCCCGATAGAACCGTGACTCGATAGAACCGTGACTCCCGATAGAACCGTGACTCCCGATAGAACCGTGACTCCCGATAGAACCGTGACCCGATAGAACCGTGCCTCCTGATAGAACCGTGTCTCCCGATAGAACCGTGACTCCCGATAGAACCGTGTCTCCCGATAGAACCGTGACTTCCGATAGAACCGTGTCTCCTGATAGAACCGTGACCCGATAGAACCGTGACTCCCGATAGAACCGTGACTCCTGATAGAACCGTGACTCCCGATAGAACCGTGTCTCCCGATAGAACCGTGACTCCCGATAGAACCGTGACCCGATAGAACCGTGACTCCCAGTAGAGCTCAGACTTCCAGCTCACCCCCGGTCGCTCAGTCCTTAGACACCGTTTAATCATGTGAATTTATTTCCAGCATGTCCCGCCAAAATAAAGGCTGATGTTATTCCCACATATTTACGTGCAGCAAACATGCAGCGTTTCCTGCATGGATTTCTGCTCATCAAAGGCTAAATGTTGTTAGCGTGTTAGCCTCTCTAACCCTGGCCTCTTCCAGATCCTTACTTTAACAGAAAAAGCTCTGACCACAGGATTGAAAATAGCTTGATGAGTGAACAGGCGCTTCAGAATAACAATAAAAGCAGGTTTAGAAGATCATGTCAGGTCTTACCGAGCTGCTTTCAGTGGAACTTTGTCCTCTAGAGAGTTCTGCGCATGTCCAAATGATTTGTTCTGACCTAGAGTGTGTCACGTGTGAACGTTTGTTCTAATCAGAAAAGGTTTTCTGGGCCCGTGGACCCAGTTGGATTCTATTCCCATTTTCATCCCATCAAAACCTTTGGCACATGTAACCACGGTTACTGCTCATGATGGGATTCAAATGAAGAAAAGGCAGCAAGAAGCACGGTGACCCCCCACCCCCACAGGATTACAAAGGGCCTGTAAAGGAGACAGCAGGAGGCGCTGGAAACTTTCATAAGGAGGAGTAAAGAACAGGGTGAACTCCAGATCTCCACCTCTCTCCTCTCCATCTCCACCTCCGTTCCTGTTCTTTCCATTCTCATGAAAGCTCAGCATCTTCTCTCCACTCCACTAATCTGGAAGGAAAAGTGTCTGGAAAGCACTTCTCCTTCTCTTCTTGATCCCCTCTTCTTTTGGACTGGATTCCTCCTCACTTCTCCTCTTTCCTCCCTCCATCAGCGCATTTCTCTTTAGCTTTCTTCAAGTCTCCTGAACCTCTCTGCTCTTCTCTCCATCCGGACAGAGCTGCGTAATGATGACCCCCCCCCTGCATTTCACTTGTTATGCAGGGGCAGAAACAGCTGCTGCCTCACGGGAAGGTGGAGCGGCTAAGGCGAAGCTGTTGTAGTTCTCCCAGCAGGCTTTGCTCTCAGCTCCTGCTGTGTCGCTGCACTCGTGTACGGAGGTCCCTGCACTGCACTGGGCGGGCGAGCGAGCGGGCGAGCGAGCGAGCGCGTTTTGTGTAAGAATTAATTAGCATCAGTGTGGCCGTTTGCTCATTATCAGAGCCTCCTGGGAGGATGTTTCCTGCTCGCATTGTTCTGCAGGAACTGACAGGAGCACTTTGGAACTCCACCACGCTCTCAGGGAGGATTGTACAAACCTGCTTCAGCAAACAGAGGAGACCTTTGAAAATCCCTCAGAGCTGCAGGGAACCGCCTGACACTCTGTGAAGACGGACACACAAACCTGATTCCAATCCAATCTGTTCATGGAGGGACATTTCCTCCTCTGCAGGGCCAGTGGGTTCTCCTCTTTGGGTTCTTTGGTAGATGTCGGAGCACAACAGAACCCTGAACAGCAGTACCCCTGCATCAAAGCTTCATCGTTCCTCATCGGTGGGACTTGGAGAGGCTTTCTTCGTTTCTGTCAGACATCTCTCTGCTCTTTCACTGCTTTCTCTTTCCTGCTGCCGTTTCTGCCTCGTTTGCAACCGGGCTTTTCTTCAGAACCAGCCGCACCTTTGGACACCTGCCAGTCTGTCCCCCCCGTCTCCTCCTCTGCTGGTTCTTCACACGTTTCAACGGCTGTCTCCTGCACCCCCCAGCCCTCCTCCCATCCCTGCATCTCTCAGCTTCTCCCATCGTTTGTTGTAGAATCAGCAGTAAAATCCTTCCTGCACATCAAACTGTCAGAAGAACATTCAGACACGGAAACTTTTACGGCTCTTCACCTGCTGCTCCTCTAACAGCTGCTTCAGACTCTGGAGTTTTTTAAAAGAAGATCTCCAGCAGCTCCTTCACAGCCGTTTCTGTGTTTGCTCCTGTGACCCCCCCCCCCCAAAAAAAAACCCATGCATGAAGCCCAGGCATTTCAGAGCCTGAAAACACAAACTTCTAAATGTTGCAGACCTGGCATCGCAGAGAAGCTCCAGCCGGTCACAGAAAGGGAGATTCAGAAACAACAACTTCTCTGAGCTCCACCTTGGCAGGCAGAAGCCTCCTATTTGCAGAAGCTGTGATTACAGCATGGAGGCGTCTGCCCCCCAGCTGAGATGCTGGGGGGCAGCAAAGGAGTTTCCCCGACAGAGTGGCTGGTCTGTGTCCTGACTTCAGCGGACGTGGTGGGACTCCTTCACTCCTTCAGGTGGGTCCAAAAACCCTCCCATCTCTTCCCAGAGGGTTGGGCTGATGTCTCAGTGTTAGCTAAAGCAGACGTGGCTTCATGAAGGCAACCAGGAGAGCAGAGCGGCAGCGGCAGCGGCAGCGTCATCACAAAAGCTGCCATGTTCCTGCGTGAGTCTGCCAGCACTCTCCCAGATAAAATGAACTGTAGCAGGAGGGAAGGGATAATTAGCAGCTCAGCTGCAGCAGGCGTGTGCTCAGGACGCAGCAGCTTCTAAATGTGTTGAGGGGGTTTGGGGGGGTGCTGCTGCTGCTGAAGTGGGTCCAGTTGATTTTGGTCTGCAGGAGGTTTTCCTGGCAGAGCTCCGCCTCTGTGGACTTCAGACTGGAACAATGAGGAAGAAAGGGGCGGGGCTGCTTCATCTTTGGATCCCAGTTCTGACTGTGATCCAGTTTTAGCTGGAGGTCCAATCAGCTGTCATGGCCTCACTCTTTGGTATCTCTGTTATCAACCACTGTTCTTCTTCAGCTTTAGTCTCGGTTCCTCAGCTGCAGCTTGAACCTGTTCAGCCTTTTTCCTGATGTTCCAGCAGACAAACAGCTAGCTGAAGCAGGAAGACCTGAACACCATTCAGACTTTCAGCCAAGAAACCTTCAAGAAGACGAGCACTGTGCCGCATTACAGACCGTGGTAGAGTAGAACAAAACCATCCAAAAACGCATTTTGAATCCTCAAAGTATTTGTATGGTGATTGTATTATTTCTCTAAAAGTCTAAAACCACAGTGACTGTACACACAGATCTAGAACCATTATTTAGCTGAAAGAGACACTTGGAATAAACAGGGTTCCCACACGGTTCTTCAGGTTACATTTAAGGCCTTTTTAAGACTTTGCCGATGAAAAATTGAGACCAATTTCTCTGCCTAATTCCATCCCTATGGACTGAGAAAAAACAAAATCCTTCAATTACTGTAATAAATTACAATTACTGGACTACAGAAACCCTCATGACTTCCTTCCTGACATTTCAGAGCAGTGACTCCACAGGTGACTAACCAAACCAACAGAAAGAGTGACATCGTCTCCTGCTTAAATGAAACGGTCACTGATGGGCGCAGGCTAATGCAGAGCTGGAGACTGGTCAAAGACAGGAAATATGGACGTCCATGAATACTCGGGCTCCCTGGAGATATTCACATTCTTTCCAATTTGTCAAAACAAAGGCAAAAATATTTCAGTTCTGGAGATGAACTGCTCTCCACTGCCCTAGTGCCATTGAGCAAGCTGTCTATCCACTATGTAGGCTTTATTGCTAGAGCCTTGAGAACTTGTATGTGATGGAAGAAAGTAATTCATTACTTTTTTTAAATAGTGGAATGACTAAAGTCGTTTAATTACTATGCATTTCCTCCAGTAAAGTAATCAGTTACTCTTTAAAAGGAATTTACTCAACATTCATTCTAGTTGACTTGTTTGTTTGGACACAGATTTCATTTAACTTGATGATCTGGAAGAAATCCAAGAATCTGGAAAACTTCACTGTTCCGTAGCAGGAATTTCTGTCTGAGTCTCACTGCTGGAAGTTTGGATCCAGAGGATCTGGATCCATTTTAGGACAGAGAACCGGATCCAATGGGATCATTTAAAAGGAACCGATATCGACTATGAATCGTATCAGTGACCACAACTTAGGATGGGAATTCTATTCAAATGAATCTTTCCACCCTTCATGTAGAAAATGCAGTAGAGACTAAATAAAAATGTAGACTGCGCTTTATTGAAAAATATCTGAATTGATTACTGTAGTAAAGAATTTGATCAATTAGAAAAAGCTCCTTCTTTCCTCACAGTTTGTGCGACCAGACCCTGGAAGCTCAGCACAGAGAAAATCCTCACGGTGCTCTGTCTCAGTGTTTGCTGCTTCTCTAACAAAGTTCATCAACGTCCAGGTAGACAGCGTCTTTCAGCTCATCAATGAAACAGGAGTTACACAACCCCAGTGTCACAACTACACAGAAAAAGATGAAGCAATGTGATCGACTGCGAGTGTGTGCGTTAGAGTCAAGAGGCACTCTGATGATGTCATCACTAAAGGACACCTGAAAGTCCCTGAAGATCAACTCTGCCCTTCCACTGTTCCACTCTGAACATTAAGTCCCAGAACTTTACCTGTTTCCTGACATGATGGGCTTTCCTAACCAACCCCAAACCGAGGTGCAGTCTGAAGACAAAAACAGCAACGTGAAGCAGATTAAAGGATGAAACGGATGCAAACTCACCTCAGTGTGCTGATTCGAAGTATCCGACAGAGTCCGGGGGATTTCTCTAATCACCTAAGAGGGGCGAGTAAAAAGAAGCAGTCAGCATGTGAAGGACAGGCCGCCTCTGAGCCCATCATCTCCATACTTATTTGATTTCCCAACTTCCCCAATTAGACGTTCTGACGTGGGAATGGTGCCGTGAGTTCTGAGTCCTGGCTTTATTACAGGCAGGACTGAGTCAGAACCATGAGACCGGATCAGATGAAGCTTCAGGGAGCGCTGGAGGTCATCGGAGCGGCGAGGCCTCATTCAGGCGTTCCCCCACAGCATCCCACCGCGTGGATAAAGACAGGGCTAACGTGAAAACGGTACCTTAAAGGGCTTATATCATGCTATCCTTCAGCATTTCATGGTTATATATGACCTTTGGCACTAAAAAAGAATTTTGTCATGAGTTATTTTCACAGCTCGGTGTGGCGGTTATTGCTGCTTCATCGCTGCGTTGATCCCACACCGTCACAGCTCTAGATTGTTAATATAAAATGAACGGAGAAAGTAGGCGTGTCTGTTAGCCTGGGGGCGGGGCTGGCAGCGCAGACTCTTCCTGGAAGGGGCGGCTCCTCACTTTGTGATGTCACAATGTGAGGACCTATTGGACTTCATGGATTGGGAGGGGCTGCTGCTCAGAGAGAAGCTTTTCAGAGGAATTCTCAGAAATGTGTGAATGGATCAAAATACAGCTTTGGGGATGTTTTTGTCCAAAGTGAAAATTATAAATCACTTGGTTTTGCATGATACAGGCCCTTTAAGACGGTCAGCGTTCAGTTTCTGCACTGCAGTCATTGCTAGAAACTCAGCTGGAGGTGTCTTTCTGCACAAACTTACACTCAGAGGACCCCCCCCCGATCCTGGTCCTGAGATTATCACCAACATCCTGCCATTCTCCTCCTTCCCTCTACAAACTAGTATTTTCTGAGCTGATAAGTGAGTCTTGTTCTGCAGAGGCAGGAGACAGAACTTCTGCTCATAGTCTCATTAAATATTAAAAATAGTTTCATATCAGATTAAATGAATTTTTACTTAGCTAGCGACTTGTTTAACACATTTGAGCTTTCTCCTTTTATTTTTTCAACACCACAACAGACAAACACGCCAACAGCTGCATCATGGAGCGTTTTCCTGCCTCCTCTGCTGCTGCCGCCACGTTTCCTGATTCTATCAGGTTTGGGGGGGGCACAGCTGTGCTGTAAAAGCCTGTTTTTATGAAGATCTGACTCCTCTACAATTAATTCTCATGACAAATCTCATTACTGTTCTGGAATTATCCCTAAGTATTGCCTCCCACTGATGGTAGGAAACAAAAGGTAGAAAGCTCATTTTCTTTCTAATGGAAAGTCGCATGACATCATCACAGGTCGCCTTTGAACTCTGACCTTTTTGGAACTCATCAGTGTGGACTTTCTGGACGTTTTCCTGGAGCTCTGCTGAGAAGAAACCGGGCCAACAGCCTCAAACCCAAGTACTTCCAGGACAGAAGCTGAGAAAGCAGCAGCTGAAAGGAAACAGCAGCAGGATGCAGAACAGCTGGAGAACATCTGAGTTGATCAGGAAGTTGCTCCGTCTGCGTGCCGACTGCATCCCACTGGTTGGTTGCTTCCTGCAGATCTCAGGTCTGTGCTGGGTTGCTGAACTACAATCCCTAAAAGACTCTCATGAATATTCATGACCTGGTGCTAACCGTGGCACACGCGCCGCCAACCACCACCTTCTCTCAAATCATATCTAGCTGGGTTTTTTGTAGGATACAGTCCGTATCTAGGTTTTAAGGTGAGCTGCACCTCACAGATACCAGGAGGCTTTGGAAACCCAGCTGTGCACCAGCGGCAGCCTTCACACCTCTGAAGCTGCTTGTTGTGACACTTATGCACTTTACTGGGATAGCAGGACGTACATTTAGACAGAGGTGACATTTCCAGTTTGCTGGTCCGGGTACTTTCTTCTTCTGCACTAACTGCAGAACACATGGCTTTCATGCCTGCCCTTCAGATTCAACGGGAGGTCAGACAGAGGCCTCCTTGAAGGTTCACTGCAACAAATATGAAAGTCTGCTTTTTTAACATTCAGGGAACTCGTTGCCTGTGCGCTTTCTACAGCCGGCAGCGAGAGCGGTGACACACCTGGTGCCTCATAAACCGCTTGAAGAATAAAAATACTGTTTAAGGAATTAGCGGCTAAGCAGATCGGAAGCTGCAGGACATCTGGAGGCTTAAAATGCGGACGCATCAACATCTTTCACTTTATGGCAACTCGTGAAAACGCTTTGAAATCCAGTTTAGTGACAGTAAAGCAGTTTAGGTTTGGAGCGGCGTGTTCTTTCAGACACACACGTTAGGAGTTTGAGCCCAGGTGAGACATTTCTACAGAGAAACTGACAGAGCTTCTGCAAAGCAGCATAATCCTCCACATGCGTGTGCAGAAGACTGCAGGGCTCATGTACAGGCGGATCCTCTCACTGCAACATGCAACCGGGTGGATTTGTGAGCATCCACCACCAAACTGAAGACGTCCACACAGAAACCCCCACAGGTCCACCAGCTGTCCTGGAGTCCATGTCATTCATGCATGTCAGAAGGAAAGCCACGCCCACACCTGATGGGGTTCATCTCTTAACACCCCCACACCCCACCCTGACAGAAACAAGTGGCT
The DNA here is from genome assembly GCA_023969325.1 of Oryzias curvinotus. Taxonomy (NCBI): domain Eukaryota; kingdom Metazoa; phylum Chordata; class Actinopteri; order Beloniformes; family Adrianichthyidae; genus Oryzias; species Oryzias curvinotus. The sequence continues at coordinate 674,050 of CM043719.1, forward strand.
GGAGCGCGGCACTCACCAATGTCACTTCTGCTATTCCACACAGAACAGCATCCATTACACACACTGCTGCCCAATCAGAGAGCAGACGTGAATTAATGAGGGGTCGGGGTGGGGGGGTTAATGACGGCTGGCCCAGATCTGCACAGAACTCAAAATTCAACCCGTACCCTTCAGCAACATCAAGTTTCCTCTGCAGCTTCACCGTCACTCCTGTCCTCAAGTGACAGCTCAGAGCTGGGGGGCTGACGGGGGGCACAGAGGGGGCTGTCATTTTCCCAGAACACAACAGTTCATCCAAAGAGATGAAGAAGAGGGCAGATGTGTTATAGAAGACCAGCACCTTTTCCTTTACAGAAAGTGGCTCCTAAAGGTGGTAAAGATGACCCCCCAGCACAGGAGTCCAGCCTGCAGCTCAGGAACCACTGATGGCGTCTCCTGGACTCTGAGGAAACTGCTAATGTGAAGCTCAGCAGCTGATCCAAGAGGCCCCACAGCTTGGAAACGTGCAGAAGCTCATCCACGCTCCCTCAGAGGGATCTGCAGGTCCTCTAAACAGATCTCTGTGGTCCTGAAGCAGGCTCAGGGGTTAGTCACTTCACCCCACTGGGGTCTGTGGGTTAGCGGGGTGTCTGGGTCCGTGGAGGGTCGTAGAGAGGGGAGCGCCGGTGGGTCTTACAGTTCTCTAGTGCGACCACCTCAAGGGACGCCATGAAAATGGAAGGTACCATTGTCACGCGTGTGGTGTGAACGTCGCTCAGTATTCAAAAATAAACCACACTCTAGTGCTTAGTAAAGGATTTGACAGGAAAAGTATATTTTTGAAAACCATTATTTCATCAGAAACTGGGCATTTGTGTTTTTCAGCTTTTGTCGACTCAGCCTCTCCTGACACCTCAGCATCCAGCAGGTTGGGATGTTGGTTTAGCAGAAACCTGATGGATTCCCCTATTTGTTCTGCCCCCCACCCCCCTCTTTTGAACAGCTTTGTCGTTACATTACTATATCTTTGAATTCAACTGATTTTTTTACTGAAGGCACAAAAAAACATGAAATCCTTTTGAATTCTGCGACTGAACCGGACCTTGCAGTTTGACATTTGTCTAGAAACAAAGACAAAGTGGAATTCCTTTAAGTAACATTTATGATTTTAGACTGAATGAAGCAGCTCAATTCTGTTTGGAGAGGTTACTTTCACTGAGGTACTTTTATTCAGGCAAAAGCTTCTGTGTCCTTGATAAGACCAACGCTGGAGGATTTCCTGTTTTCACACAGGAAAGATCCTGATGCCAACACAGTTAAGCCACTGCCAGCCCCCTTTGGCAATTTGCACAGACCAAACAGAGGCAGTTTAGCGTAGTATCAGTGTGTGCTTAAGGACCACAAAGCAAACAAGACAACTGCTCCCACTGAAGCCGTGAAGCGAAACTGTTTTTCACTTCCAGCAAAGGAAGGAGGGAGGGACAGAAACCGATCTGCTACCAGAGGCTGCTGTCCAAAATAGACCGTCAATAATCAATACTTGGACATATTCAGAGTTTCTGCCTCATCAACAGCTGCAGTGCTCTCTGGTGGACCAACAAATGAGCAGAAATGTGTCTCCTCACTTATTCTCACCCAAATCCCAGGCTAAAGTTCATTATAGCTAACCGTTATGCTGGATTGTATATGTATGTATACGGTCAGATCTGAGCACAGTCTCATTATGAGGTAAATTGAGGACCCACTCGTATCATCTACTCATCTGTTTTCAAATTGTTCTTATTGGTCTTTTCATTGTGATGATGCTGTTTATAGCCAAAATGTCAAACACTGGTGTGGTTTTCTAGGACACAGCTTCTGCAGCGCGGCAGGACTTCATTAGAAAACTGATGGACTGCTGATGCTAACGCGGGTTTCTAGGAAAACAAACATTTGATCAGAAATCTTTCCCAAAGCCCGCTGATATGCTATGCTAGCTTAATCTGAACTGCACCGTTAGCTTGATTTAAAAAATCCCTCTGTGTGATTAAACAACTTTTCACTAGAAAGCTACTAACAAAACAATAAACTTCACGTTTTCAAATGAGTGAGCAGTTTTCTGACGCTGACAACACGCTAACATAACATGCTAACATAACATGCTAACATAACGCTAACAGCGTGAAGCTAACTCCACCTTTGGATCTGGAACTTTCCGCTGAGCGGGAACGCCGCAGGTTCTGGGTACGCTATTGCTGTTCTTTGGTTCCAATCCAAAGTCAAACAGAACTCTTCTGACCAAGGTTCTCCTCAGCTCAGTCTGACCTAGAACACTTTGACCATGAAACGTAGAACATCCAGCGGAACAGGAACCAGCCTTTAAGCAGCTTTCTGCTTTGTTGTTGACAGGTGAAGAGGTATATACATTTTATGTCTAATCGTTGTGTCTAATCTTTTATTGCATTTGAAATATTAATCTTCACATTACTTTGCTGCCTGACCTTTTCACCCCGACACTCAGAAGTGTTAGAGCAGAATTTGTGTGCGGACTGAGCGGAGAGACAGAAAAGCCACAGCTCAGCATATTTAGAACAACAGGAAGTAGGGCCCCCTTCTGCAGACAAGAAATCAAACGTACATTGTGCAGGTGTCGGGGAATTTTGAGAAGCGAGCAGAAGTCAACAGGAGGCCAACGTCTCTGATCCCCACACACTTTGCAAAAGTGCTGTAGACTTAAACCAGTTGAAACCAGAAAAGGTCAAGATGTTTTCTGCAAAACAGCATCTCTACACCAAATAAGGACTATGCCAAATTGAAGCCAGAGGATTGGCTGCTCACAGAGGAAGAAGATCTCAGCAACGCACGGACTCCACTATAGGACTCTTACTTTAGGAAGTGTTCTTTCTACTCTTTGGGGCTTTTCCTTCTTCGCTATAGCTCTGTGTTTTTGCTCTCTGTCTTAGAACTATTGTATCAGGGAATAAACTTTGTTAATCTTTAATCGGCCGATTCTGGGTCATCTCTCCTCGAAGCTGAACACGTTTTAAAGAACCTGCCGAAGCGGGAAGCAAGGTTCTTTTCCTTCACAGGACTTTTTTTTTTTTGTCCGGTTAAAGAAATTGGATTCTAGTCGTTCTATCCCTCTAGAAAAAAATGTGTTTATCAAAAACGGATCCAGAAAATAGTGACAGAGCTTCAGGAAATACATGTTTCCAATGTTCCTTTTGTTTAATGTTGTTTTAAGAACAAAATGTCGTTTAAACCTCATCAGTTCCAGTTTCAACTAACATTGACTAATTATTTATTTATTTATAATTATTTGACATTTAATGGATCCACTGTTTGTTTGAGGGCAAATAGGTCTATAATTAAGAGTAATTAGAATGGCATCATTTAAATGTGTATTTAAATGTGGCTATCTATATGTGTACACTCACTGCAGCCACTTTGATAGGCACACCTGTCCAACCAGCCAATCACATGGCAGCACCTCGGTGCATTAATGCATGTGGACATGGTCCAGACGATCCAACCAGCATCAGAACGGGGAAGAAAGGGGATTGAAGGGACTTTGAACGTGGTTGTTGGTTCCAGACGGGCTGGTCTGAGGATTTCAGAAACTCCTGATCTACTGGGATTTTCCCCCACAACCATCTCTGGGGTTTACAGAGAACGGTCTGAAGAAGAGAAAACATCCAGTGAGCAGCAGTTCTGTGATTCAGGAAGAATTCAGGCTGTAAGTTCAACAGCAGGTTTTTAGCCATCATTGAAGCCATGCAGCCTTTGACTTGTTTCATTATTTTACATTTAATCCACTCTGTCTTTGAGCTGACAGCCCAAACTGAACCAGTGCAGTTCTGAACAAACAGAAGCTTGTTTGGTCTCTTTTTTCTGCGGTTCATTCGCTCAGAAAGTTCCTGCAGTCCTGCAGTTCATCCATCAGGATGACCTGAATTTAAATCTGGAAAAGCCATTTACTACATTTCACTCAAAGTGACCTTGCTTTGTGCAAATGTCCTCAGTCTGACGGTCAGTAGCACCACAATGGAAACACACAAACACACACATCCACAGTTGGATGCTCCAAACCCTTGCAGGCGTCCTGCACAGTCTGCTAATTAAAGCAGAGTGTGGGTCTGTTGTTTCCACCCTTCCCTGCTCTGCCTTTACATCCACTAACAGAGAGAGACGCAGCCCGGTTCTCCTTCAGGAACGTGGAACACAGCCGCTCTGGAAGCTTCTCTGCTCCCGTCTGCAACAAACACAACATCCGCTCCACAACTCTGCTGGGGAGACCCAACACTTCTTCAGTCGGCTGCTCACCAACCAACCGATTCTCTACACGAAATGAAATATTCATGCAGGAAGTTTCAGAAGAACTGTGTCCCTTTGACAGAGAAGACACAGGCGACCATACGTCCTACGCTCCTGTGTGCTTTTGCCTTTATCATGACTGATTCCCATCAAACACGGTCCACTCAGTAGACGTGACCCTCAGGACGCACAGTCTCCACAGCACTGAACTCCTGAAAATCCACCGATTTTAACATCACAGCTTCCTGGATCTTTCAGTTCCTCTAAACTCCTGAGGAAAATCAGGAGGTAGAGAGGCTGACCGTTGATCCACAGATCCACACAGAGCTGGATTCCTCTCACACACACAGGATGAAAGCAGTCTTCTGTGGTACAAGGAGGAAAAGGTCAACCATAAATTCAGTTTCTCCTCACCTTTAGCTCCAAATGGAGAAGCGAGTTAAGAGTCATCCTGCTTTCTGACCTGACAAAGGTCTTGTGTCCACACTGAACTGTGAGCAGAAACTGCAGCTTCTGAAACTGTCTGAGCTGCAGAAAACTCACATCTCCAGCTCCAGCTGCAACCACAGGCTGTAGAAATAACTCTGACCTCATTTAAATTAACAAAACTAAACATCTGCTAATGGGGAGAGAGCAATGGTCTAACCAAGAATTCCCCATTTAAAGTCCCACTGCAGTCCACTGATGTGTTGTCCAAGCCCCCCAGAGGTCCTTCAATGACGACGAGGCCGTTTTCACCCAAAACCCAAACCCTGTGTTGTTTCCTAGGACACAGTTTCTGCAGAACGCCAGGAGTTCTGTGTGAGACCTAAACAGACATTCTGATGGAATTAAGGTTCTAGATCCACCTTTGCTAGCTGGACTGTTGGAGTAAAGCAACCCCGCCCCCTTTTTTTCCTCCCCAATGCTGAGAGCTCTCTGTTAACATGTTCTCCTGCTAGCTTACAGCCCCTCAAACCCCCCAATCCAGATTCCAGCTCAGACCAGAAAAAGCAAAGACGCTCATGGATCTGAGGCTCTGACCATGGATGATCAGAAAGGGGCGGAGCTGGGAGTTTGTGGCCCCGCCCAGCTTATTTTCTACATCACAAATACAATCTTTTTGAAACGATTTTTTTTTTTATCTGCTCCTGATTCACAACAATTTGAATAAAGAAAACATTAGAAATAAAACTTGACTCTTAATTTTCCTTAAATGTTTCATCTATCATCATTGGAGTGGGTCTTTAATCCTATACCGTGTGACAGGAAGGAGGCAGATGAAACAGGAAGGACCATCACCAGCCCTGCTGTTCATCCTAAAGGACAGATGTCCACCAGAGGAAACGCTAAAGCAGGACGGCGGCTGCACAGGAACCGGCTCCGACTGCCCGGTCCTCTTAGGGAGGAGTCCTCCAGGTTCAGCTCGGTGCTGCAGACAGTCAGACGTTTGCAGGAACATCTGTGCTGAGAGGGGCGAGTCCCTCGGACAAGAGAGGACACGGAGACATGGTGGAGAGTGGTCGTACCAGGACCCTGAGGGCTCAGCCGAAACATGGCTGACCAATTTGTAGAGATGGATTAGACAATCCAACATGGGAGTCTGAGGGAATGTCAGAGGCCCACACAGGAGCTGGAGAGGGGGTGGAGTGGAAAGCCGGCGGTGGCCTACATGCAGTATAACAGCTCCTTCTGAGGAATGCAGACGATGGCGCTTCTCTTGTCAGTGCAAAAATCAGAAACCTTAAGAAAAGAAAAACCTTTAGGACCAAACCAAACACTGATGAGAAAGAGGGGGGTGAAGAGAGAACAAAGGTGATAATGAAGGGGGGGGGGGGTAAGAATGAAAGCCGCAGACAAAATCCAGGATGAAATGAAGAAGACCAGAGGAGACAGCAGAAGAATGAGCAATGAAGCGCGAGGAAAAAGGAAAGTGCAGAAGTGACAGACGGAGAAAGCATAACAGAGATAGTAACCCTGCTGCACAGCCTTCTGGGTAAAAAACATCAATAATCCCTCTTTTTTTGTCCTCCTTTTCCTTCTCTTCTCCATCCTTCAACCTGGGGATGTTTTTCAAGCTCCAAGCTCAACAAATTTGATCATTCTTCTCCCCGAGGGACTTATTCCAGTTTAAAATCATTGATACTGATTACCCCGGGCTCTGTCATATTGATTTTTGAGATTTATTGTTGGCCGACTCCCTCACAGAGGTCCCTGGCCCCTGTGTCCCTGTGTTGGCAGTCATTTGTTAAACACTCTCCCCTCCTGACAGGGACACGCTGGACGAGGTGCAAACATCAACACACAGAAGCACTGAAGGAGGCTGTGCTGCTGTGGCTCCAGCAGGAAGGGAGGATCTCAGGAGGAGCGACAGGAAACTGCAGGGCCGCTCAGCATGACGGACAGAAGAAAGGCGGGTCTCCCGGGGGGTCAGGAGACCCGATGGAAAAACAGCAAAGCTGATGGATCGGAGGAGGAGGGAGGGGGAACGGAGGAGGAGATCCTGAATGTGTGAGTCTGAAGACGGGAGGTGTGATGGTGAAGGAGTGGGAGGAATTCTGGAGGGAGATGGACGAGGAGATCCAGAGGAGAACCTTCTGTGAGAGAAGGAAACAGAGCAGAAGATGATGATGAAGATGATGGTGGACTTAGCTAGAGGAATGGAAATGTCAGCTGATGTGACGCGTGAATGTCAGGTCTCCAGGTTTGGAGCCGTTTGACTCAAACTCACAAAGATGTCAGACGGGTCAACAGCTTAGACCCCCCTCCCCCACTGCCCCCTCAGTCACCCCAACACAAAAACAGCCCCCCATCACTCCATCATACCAGAGTGAAGCATTTCAGTCCACTTTGTTCTGCTGCTTTCCTGCAGAACCGGACCTCTTCTGGTCCCGGACCCTAAAACCTGGACCTAAAACCTGGACCCAGACTGTGGCTTTGCAAAGGGAGGATCTGTGAGGAAGACCGCTGCTTCCTCCTTCATCATCAAGACCCCCCTTCAGTGAATGCTGAAAACGTCCCAGCATCCCCTCTGCTCCCTCACCTCCATCAGCTTCTCAGAAGCTTCAAGCTGCTTTCAGAAAATCGTCAGGAGGACAGAAAGTGACGCTTTTGGATCGGTGATGACCAGAATCTACAGAAACACAAACCAATGAACCAGATAATCTGGAGAAACTAGAAAAGATCCAACAAACACGACAACATTTCAGGTGGAACAAAAAGACTTTTCTTCAAGTTCAGGTCTGACGTGTTCCCTCTTTGGGAACACTTCCTAGACTCCGGGTCATGTGACCTCGAGGTCCTGCAGTCGCGGTGGGTGTGAGGTTTCAATCACCTGACATTTACAGTCGGTGACCTTACATGGGGGGCTTTCCCTCTGCTGGGGGGAATGACAGGAGATGCCCCGGACACAGAGGCGCGGCTCGACTGCGCCGAACGCCACGTCTTCTTCTGCATGTTTGAGGATGAAATGCCACCGTGTCCGGATGACAGGCAGATCTGTCATCCTGACATGTGGCCATGCGGCTCAGACGCCCTGATGGATTGTGGGACAGAAGGCCACCGTGGCGCTCTGGACACCCTCCCCCCAAGTTTCCTCACCATCTCGCGCTGGTTGTGCTTCCTCTCTTCATCTCTCCATCCTTCCGTCTGGCCCCGGATCTGATGAGGGCGGCGAGGGTCCCGGCTCTTCTGTCAACTCCTCATCTCCTCGGTGTCCTGGAAGAAGACCACAGAACTCAGACTCCTCATCCTCCACCCCAGAACCCGCAGAGAGGAACAGAATCAGAAATGTTTCAAAAGGTCAACAGCAAACCGGTTTGACCCGTTTCTGCTCTGAAAGGCGTCAAATGTGGCTGGAGCTCAAGTTCGCTGCTTGTCGGTGCGCCTGAGGCTCGCTCAGTCAGGTGGAGAAAACCTGCTGGGATCAGGAAGGACCGCCTCCTCTGAGCCAAGCTTCAGCACTGTCACACATGGGGGGGTCTGCCACTCGACGTTCAGAAGCTTCAGTACCACAATGACGCAGAAATCTGACGAAGACCATGAGGAAGGGAGGGGGTTCATACACCAGCTGGCTTTCCTGTGAAGGCACAGCTTCACGCTGGCAAAAGTCACATGACCAGAAGCGGATTTCTGATGCATCTCAGCGTTTGGTCAAACGCTGGCATGAAAGGGACGCGTGAGGCGTGAGGGACGTTGATCCACGGCCAACAACCTGACGCTGAAGTGACCTGGAAGAGCCGGATGATTCGCGTCTCTTCCTGAGCGTCCATGACGCCACCGAATGAAAGAAACACCCGATTTCAACAAACAAAAACAATGCCAGCCCTTCAAAAAGGGGCGGAGTCTGTACCTTTCTTTTGGAAAAAAGCGGTGCTGCTTTCCAGATACACCCCAGGTGTCAAACTCCAGCCCTCCAGGGCCATTGAGGATCCTCATTAGCTACACACACCTGATCAGGTAACCAGCAGCACAGAGAGCCAGCGGGATCCTGGCCCTCGAGGCCTGGACTCTCATGTGGAGACAAAAGGAGTCTAAACCCACAGAACAGTTTCAAACTTTTATTTTGAAAGCAGCAGGAGGCTCATTATTGTTTATTACACACAATAAAAGCCAAGAGCTTTCTGTGGTCTCTGCCAAAGCTCCTCTGATAGCACAGGAGCTTTGAAGAGCAACGTCTTTGATCTTCATCCTCTTATTGTCTTCTAGAGACACGGAGAACAAGGAACGTCATTAGAGTCATGCCTCCTCCTGCTGCAGCCCTCTAAGCACATTTTTAAATGTAAACATGCAGATTTGACATTTATTTGTGCTGTTTGGAAGGAGGAGCTGCTAATACTAATCCACAGCGTATTATTCCACCCAGGACTACATTTACTGTGACTCTGACCAGAAAAACACTGAAGGAGATGTCCCTTTACATTCAGGCAAGAAGGGGTTAAAGCCGATGGGTGCTGCTGCAGTTGGTGGTTCCTCCACCTCTCATGGAAGCAGCTTCGCTCAGGTCCGTTTCAGCTCTTGGTGCCCGGGCCCCTCCCACAGAAACATCCATTTGGTTACCTGTGAGCATCAAAACACACCTGACACAGGTGTGAAGCAGGTGTGGCAGCGTGGTGGAGCTGCAGCAGAAAAACAAATCAGTAAAACATGCATCAGTCAAGAAATGTGGGACTCCCTCAAAGAGCCTGTCAGGGTTTTTATGGATCAGAACCAAACAGAGACATGCATTTCACAGTCGGCTGTTTGTGTCTATCACAGACGCGCCTGCTGTTCTTCATCCATTTATAATTACTTCCCTCTTTAATTTCAGTCACAAGCAAACGCTTTGAAATCAGAAAATGATTCTGTGCTCATTTCATCTTCTTCCCTGAGACTCTGGAGAACCAGGAGGACACTCAGAGTTCTGACTAGAACAGCACCAGTGCTTTGGGAGGTTCTGCCGTCCTCAGTGGAGCCGTGAGGACGCCGTCTGGTGGTTGGTCACCAGCTTCAGGTAGGAGGTCAAACTACAGCAGGGAGGTGGAAGAGGCCTTTCTGGTGTCTCTGGATGACATCTAGCCCCTCCCCCTGTAGGAATATGAAACCTGCTGCAACAAAGCTGTTAATAAATGAAACTGTTATTAATCGGACTCGTTAGGGACAGCGTGCGCTTCACGTGCACAATGGAAACTGTAATTGCTCCATTAAGGCCCCGTCTGACGGACTCACCCCCACGTTTAATAGTTCTGAGAGGAGCTCTGACGGAGAACACCAGAGCAGGTCTGAAAGTCAACCAATGTCAACCAAGAGCTCCTTCTGAGGATGGAGGGAGGACACCCCCCCTCCATCAGCAGCAGCTCCCGCCCCGGCCCGAGTGACGTGTCAGACTTTACAGGAAGCCCATCCCGATGTTCCCGACGGCACAAACGGAAAAACTTTCATCTCATCCTAAACACTCACTGAAAACATTAATGAGCACGAGGGTGGAAGTGTGATGATTTGTGTCCTGCGATCATCTTCTGATGGCCTTTTCATTGTGATGAGGCCGTTTTTAGATAAAATCCACAAACCTGAGTCACTTTCTAGGCCATAGTTTCTGCAGGAGTTCTGTGTGAGACTAAACAAACATTCTGATGAAATGAAGGTTCTAGATCCACCTTTGCTAGCTGGACTGTTGGAGTAGAGCAACCCCGACCCCTCTCCCCATTGCCCCCCCCCCCCCCCCCAACCTAACATTAGGGCTGCAACAAAAATGGCAGCAACATCAGATCTATCCATCCGTCCAGTTCTGATCCAGATTCCAGAAAACAAAGACGCTCATGATCTGTCTGCAGGTGGATGACCAGAAAGGGGCGGAGCATGGAGCCTTTGGCCCCGCCCAGAGTACATTCTTAGTCACAAGTATCATCTTTTTTTTTCAAATAGCTGTTTTTTTCTTCTGCTCTTCATTCCTAACGGTTTGAATAAAGAAAAATTCAGAAATGTCTTTGTCAATGTCCCCCATCATCAGAAAACTGCTAGAAGACCCTTTTAAAACCATAGTTTCCATCAGAGCGGGTCTTTAGAAGACACATCCAATCGCTTTCAAGCTGCTGCAAAGGTGAGTCAAAGAACCCAAACGCCGCCAAGTGGGGATGAATTACTTTCAGTCCTGAAACGTCTCATGTTCTCCTGATGACGTCTGGGATGTAAACAAGCATTAGTCCACAGAACAGGAAGGATAAACGGATGTAAACATCTAGAGACCCTCAACCCCCGTTGGGATTACTGACTGTTCATAATGGAAGCCCCTGATTTATGGTGTAATCCAGCTCAGGAGGGAGAGCTCCCATACAAAGCAGGACCTTTGATGTCCTCCTCAACTGGACTAGGCTGTCCCTGATCCACCAGGAGGACAAAACGGAATTCAAAATGTGGACCGAAAACTCCAAAAGCTTTGCTCTCTGATGAGGAGCTGCAGGTCTGAGGAGTCAGGAGGAGCAGGAAGGAGCTCTGCTCCTCCTCACGTTTCCTGTGGCAGCAGTCGTCTCCGTTCAGGGTTTGATGTGTCTAAGTGGGTCAGGAGCTGATGAGCTCTGCAGCAGGAAACATTCCCTGCACCGTTTCCATCCACTGCAGTGACTTACAGAGACGCTCTCAACAGCTGGAGCCTCCGTCCCTCAGAGGATCCAGGTCTCCTGCAGCTCCACCGCCCATCCACTGACCTGGGATAGACGGAGGTTTAACCCCCCCCCTGCAGTCCGGATGAAGCTCAATGTGTCCCTGAGGGAAAATCCAGCAGTTTGGACCAAAATCCCAGGAGAAGGCGGTGTTCATGCGCCTCACACATCTGCCGTGTGTTTCGGCATCAAACCGCGGCCCAGGCCCACATTCTGGCTGCAGGACGTGCACAGCCTGATGGATGAGCCGCGTCCAGCTGAGCAACCCCAGCGTGATTCCTGCTCCGTCTCCGTCACGGCTCGCTGTGGCTGCAGAAACGTCATGGCAGCTACCGCCTCACCGCCATGCGCTCCTGTTCAGTTATCCAGAACGCCAAGCCAAACAGAACCCGCCCAGAACCTCTGTCCTCACGGGACCAAAGTCTGACCCCACACCAGTCCACAGCCTGTCCAGAGCATGAGCATGTTTGGATCAGAACCACATCCACCAAACGGTTCTGAGTGTAGAAAGGCTTCATAGTTGTTCTGGAAGTTCGTCTGGACCGAGTTCTGAGGACCAAAGACTCAAAGTCCATGTCTAATGATTAAAAACCAATGACTTGGAAATGTGAGAAACTTTAGCAAACTGGAGCTCTGAAGTATTTCCTTCAGGTGTACAAAGTATTTTAGCGTTTAGAAGTTGTCAGTAAATGTACACATTCCCAACACAAACGGGAGTAAAAGAACAATCCTCCATCATGCTAACTACCGACTGTAGACACGAGTTAGAAACGTGATCAACATTTATAAATATCTGCTATTCACTTTATTCCACTACAATTCTGACAACGACAGAGGAATGATTCATACAGTTAGGATGAACAAACAGTCAACATAACAAAAAGTATCAACACCTTTGAGCTGTTGGAGCATACAGTGTTGAATACATCTGTGGGTTTTCACTCAACGACTGCTGGGATGGGATGAAAACAGGATCTGCTAGCGATCCGTGGAGAACCACAGGGATCTGTCCTTGTTCCTGGACTCTTTCATTTATGTCAGTCAATTTTTGTGTTGCCAGATCCTTGAAATGAAGTTCAGCATGAAAAATGTTTAAGCCCAAACATTTTTTTATTCATCAATATTTAATCTTTTGGCACATTTTTACTTTTAGAATCTTTTCGCTTGAAAACTCAAAGGCTTCATCACTTTTCCAGAGGATGTTTTCTTTGTTTCACCTGTAAAGCTGTGAAAAGTCCTAGGAAAACCTGCAGTTTTGTTCCTTTGAGCTTCAAAGTGGCTTTTAAAAACGGAACTTTCCATCAGGCCATTTTGATCAGCTCAGTTGTTCCTACAGAGAGCCTAAAAGCTGGAGCCAACAAAAGCTCAAGCAGACACGCGCATCCAGCACAAAACAGCATTTAATACTCAACCCCCCAGCTGGAGGAACAGCAACAACACGTGGATGTTTGGTCCACCAGCCACAGCAGAGGAGAGAGTCTTCCTGCTTCAGCAGAACCTGTGCAGAACCCTGACGGTGATGTGATCAGAGTCCAGAAGAATCAGAACCGGACACGTTTTTCTACCACTGATGGCAGCAGACAGAAAAACCAAACAACAAATCACAGAGACAGCTTTGCTGCTGGGAATTCTGGGAAATGATGTCTCCTACATTCCTATGAGTAACAAAGACATGGAAAAGCTGCTCCAAAGTCCCACCCAGATGAAGGCAGCAGGGGGTGAGCCTGTAGACCCTCATCAGCACAGACTGGAAATCCTCACAGAAAGCTCAGCCAGATCAGAACAAAGAGGGTGAGGCTGAACGCTCAGACCACCAGAACCAGAACCAGAACTTCATGTCTGTCACCCAAAACAAGAAACCCCAAAGGACTGTCGTTCTGTTGGATGCAGACGGTTAAACGTACTTTGTTGTGTTTGTTCATGTGTTTACTGAAATTAAAGTCTTCATCCACCACAACATCCCCCACATTCTGACACCACCCCCGTGCAGAAACGCGTCATATTATATTTATATTCATTATCTTTGCAAACAGTTTTTCTGTTGGACGGTGACGGAAAAAGAAAAGGAGGGGAGAGAG